>WEIS01051497.1:23364-47183 GCA_013389965.1 Todus mexicanus | reverse complement strand
GACTTCTGTTGTAATTCTGCAGCCAGCTGCTGACTCTGTAGCTTTCTTTTCAGTGAATAGCTGCCCTATCAGTGTGCTGCTCGAGCTCTACCCAACTTGTCACAGAAGGACGTCTCTATTTTGCAGTTCAGCTGCTGCTTGCAGGTTGTTTAGCGGTAGTGTTGAAAACTCACAGCGTGACTGTTAAACCCCTGTAGTTTGCAAAAAGCTCTGAGGGTTAGCGTAGACACTAGTGGGTTTTGGTTCACTAGAGAAGAGACAGTATAAGCACTCGTGCTTTGGTGTCTTTGCAACCAGACATGGAAGTCAGTTAGAAGTAGATAAGACTGTAATACTTGGAAAAAACCTGAAGTTCACCACAGATGAATGAGCTGTAAAACCCCCACCTTAAAATCTAAAAGTGAAAGGTGCAGAGCCTAGTCTGCATAGAGATTGTACAAAATCTTTGGTAAAGAAAGGAAAAACTATGCTAAGATATGGTTGCATTAAATACCCCAGTAGTAATAGTTATTTTTCTATCTTTAAGTTAGGCATATAGGGCTTAATAAAATAATAGAAATCTGATGCATTACAGGACTTTCAAAATTGAGAAGTGCTGCAGTGGGATTAAACACGTACTGATGGAGACAGGTATAGGTATAACAATGCCAGTATTCTACACCGTAATCTTTTTCTGCATCCCATCTTTTAGAGGCACGCATTAGATTTGTGTCGGCCAAAATGCTTTCCTTGAGTCGTCCTGACAGTTGCACAATGTAGAGCGGATAGAGTGGAGCAAAAAAGTCTAACGAACCTGCTGTGGAGCAAATTCTGCTGTGGTGTTGGCTCTGATACTTGCTAATCATGCGAAAATATCCAGCCTGCACAGTGTTACCACAGAAGGAGGAAGTGCACTTTGAACTTCTGATTGGAATGGTGAAAATAACATGTGTTAATAATGGGTTACGCAGATGTGATGCTGCAGACCGCCTTTAACACGCACTCTGGGCATTGTTCAACGGGCTTTAATTAATAGGATCCAAACTACAGGTTTCTGGCCTAATTTAATGTGTGATTAGAATTTAATTTTTAATTTAAGCTTTTGTGAGTGTCTTTGAAGGTAGGTTGTATGGCTCTTTTTAGTTGTTTGGGTTTGGCTTTGGTTTTATTTGCTGATAGTGACAGTTCAGTATAAAGCAAAAAGCAAAGTTCCCGAGTTGTTCATGCTTTGAAGTAACTGTCATTTGGAAATAAACCCTTTGCAGTCCAAAGCAAGAAAAAGAGGTTCAGCTTCAAAGATGTTTTACATTGGTTATTGCACATGTTTATGGTGGTTAAAGGACATATTTAACAATTACATGGTTATAGTACATAGTTAACCATTATTTCTGTCTTTCTTTGGATGAGGGTGTTTGGGTTTTATTGTTCTTTTGCTGTAGTTGTATTTGTTAGTTGTTATCGAGTCCCAGATTTGTTCCTATGAAAGTGGGGATATGTTGTGTTGGATCAGGTGATAGTCTTTCTGAAGTGTTTGGAATTCCTCTGGAAGAGTTTTTCTGTCCTGAAGTGAAGAAGCTGGTGAAATAAGCGCTAGTTTTCTCAAGAAATTAGTGAGAATTCCCTGGTGGCTAGGAGGAAAAAAACAAAGGCAGTACAGGAGCTTGTGACTTCTCTCTGATCTATAGTTCTACATGGGTGATATTGCAGGGGAAGGCACATGGCCAGAGAGGAAACTATACTCGTATATTTACTCTAACAGTGACATTAAATTACTTGAAATAGTATATTCCAGGTTCTGTGGAGATTTTATGTGGGAATGCACACTTTCTCCGAGCTTTTTCTCCATCTGCCAAGGAGTAATGCCTCAGTGGAGAGAGTTGTGTATCAGAATTCTTTGTTGCATCTGTATGTGTGAGGATTTTTTATTTATTTATTTTAACCTTTCCTTTGCATTTATGTGTTTGAATCCTTATGCAAAATCGTGTTTTGTTCATGTGTAGTACAGTTAACAAAACAATGTAAAGCTTCTAGATGGGGAAGCCCACCCTGTTGTTGGCTCCAGAGAAATGATGTTTCATCATCCGCTTTGGACTTGACATAGTTTTACTCAGCACGCCTCTTTTTTCACAAATTTGGGATTTCTTGGCTGAATTCTGATTTTATTACTGGAAAAGACAATTTTGGTAATTTAATACTTCTCATTTACCATCATTTTAAAAGCAGATTAATTTAATTGACAATTTGAATGCAGAACCATTCATACAAAATCCATTCCTATACCCCCAAACACACACCCCCCCCGAACAGAAATTTTTAAAAATCAAACAGAATTTAAATAATTTTTTTAGTCTTTTTTTTTTCCATGATGCTTGCCAAGTTTCAGTTTGATGTAGATTACAATGGTCATACTGTGTTACAATCTTTGAAAAAGTGCAACTGGTTATTAGCTGCACTGACAGGAACAGCTGTAGTATTTTATGATAACAGCTGGGAACAATCTAGTTCTCTTCAATAACTTTCTTTTATTGTTCCTTTCATGCCATTTTTAAAATGAGAAAGCGAGATTATTGTATTTGTTCTCTATTTTACACCAGGGATTTCTTCCTAGGCAGTGGTGGCAATTAGGTATCAAAATACAGCATTGCTGTTTGTGACTTGGAACGTTTCCCTCTGCGAGACCTGTTTCATAACCCACTGAAATCTGCAGCAGTTGGAGTCTTTTCTTTAACTCGAGTAAACTGTGAATCAAGTCATCATTCTAGGACTTGCACTGAAAAGGAGGGCCAAAATTCTATGATTTCTCTTTGGTTTAAACTGCTTTGTTTTGTCTAATCTTACACAGTTTTGGATGGGACAGCGTTAGCTCTGATTTTAACACAGAGCAAAGTGCGCTTCTACTTCGCAATGCTCTCGTTTAGCAAGTGAGAAAAGGACTTATCTGTCTGGAGGTGGCTGGTTTGCTAAGAAATAGTTTGCTGTTCTATTGCTGTGTCTTCAGAAGTGTAGTCTAAAATGTGTTCTGTGTAAGCATGGTTGTTTTTTTGTTGTTGGAAAAAGAAGTAGGAGCCTTTTTCATGTATATATAATATTTTTCTTCAGTGTCCCCTCATGAGAGTTTTCCTCAGTAATGAACATACATGGGGTACCTTGACTAAAATCAGTTTAACTTATTTTCCTGGTGTAACAGAGTAAGTGTTAATACTAAAATCACACTGGTGCTACTAAAGATGTACATCTACATAGGAGCATTGTTTTCTTCCCTGAGCAACCTGCTGTTCTGTGTCACACAAGTGGTGGCGTCTGTGGTTACTACAGGGGAGCTTAGTGGCTTAACAAGGTATATTGGGCATAGAGCTGGGGAGTTGGGGAAGAGGAAATGAAGAGTGCAGTGAGCAAGGGGATGTGTTTTTGGTGCAGTAAAGTGTTACTTAAGGAATCCTATCTAGTTTAGAAATCCAAAGCAGAGAGCTGTTTGGGGAGTGCTTTGCCTAAGGAGTTCTGTTGCCTCAGGTGGATACCTTAGAGGTATCTTTGCAGCAGGGTGGGAAGCTCTGCGGTGTCTACGAGGGAGCTTAACTCTACCAGCTAGCAAAGATCTGGCAAAGGTGGTTGGTGAAATTTCTAGTTATTCATATACTCTGTATAACCCTATGTTTGGTTTAGATTATCACTGACCTTTCTACATCTTTTTGAAGAAAAGTTTCCTGAGATAAACTGCTATCGTTTCTGTTAACTGTAACAACTTTTAAGCTGTTTGTCCTTTACTTTTCGATAGTAAGGAGGGGGAAATGACTTTATGCTCAGAAGATATTTTGAGCATACTGAGATGAGGTTACTTTTGGTAGAGGGAGGAAAGGAGTGAACTCAATGTACTACAAAAGGGGATGAACCTGCACTGATTTCAGTTGAGAGATTAGCTTTAGCTTCTGGGCTCTTACCTTAGCAGGTATGGGGTTTTTTTCTTTATCATTTAAGCTTTATCCATCACGCCACTGGCGAGGTAGTGTATCCTCAGTTTTGTGAATGATGTGTCAAAGTCCCTTTCTCAATCACTCAAAACTAAAAAGCTATGATCTCTGATAACTTCACAGAAGCACAGAATGGTTGAGGCTGGAAGGGAACTCTGGAGGTCCAGCCACAGCTTTCTCAGCCTTTCAGCATAGGGGAGATGCCCTGTTCCCTTAAATCATCTTAGTTGCCCATTGCTGCAGTTGCTCCAAATCTCACAGTTTCTGTGTGAAATCTAAATGTAAATAAAAGTTCATTTATATGTATAAAGAACCTCAGGGAGTAGCACGCTCTTATCCTTTTTAACAAGGTACTGCTGCTTCCCTGGAGCTCTGAATCTCAGGTGACACCAACCTCCTATGTAAGTACTGTTTACCACATAGAAGATGAAGGATATCACTGTCATTAATGAAAGTTTTCAATGCTTGTGTGTTTCTTTGTAAAGTATTAGCCTCACATCTTGTATCCTATTGTTACAGACAATGCTTCACTGTAGGATATTGTTTGTATAAGCTGGGCTAATCTTAGAAGTGCTGCCAGTCAGAAAGTTACTCTGCAGATATCTTTTTTGGTTATAATCCAGTTGCTATGGCTTCTGAATATGCATTAGGCTGGGCTGGGGCTTTTTTGTGCTGTTGTTGTTTGTTGGTGGTTTTGTGGACTATTTTTGGGGGGGGGGGTGTATGTCATTCCCCCTTGATTTATAAGAGTTGGAAACAGGTTTTTATAGGTCATCTTGGAGAATTTGCTAACAGCCTGCTGGGCTGCGTGCTGCATTAGGAGGAGTGTTGCCAGTAGGTCGAGGGCGGTGATCCTTCCCCTCTCCTCAGCACTGGTGAGGCCATACCGAGAATGCTGGATCCAGTTCTGGGCTCCCCAGTACAAGAGGGACTTGGACATACTGGAATGAGTCCAGTACAGGGCCACAAAGATGACTGTAGGGCTGAAGCATCTTTCTTATAAAGAGAGGCTGAGGGAGCTGAGCCCATTCAGCTGGGAGAAGACAAGGCTCAGGGGGATCTCATCAACGTGCATCAATATCTGGTGGGAGTAAATGAAGGAGACAGGCTCTTCTTCGTAGTGCCAGCGACAGGGCCAGAGGTAATGGGAACAAATAGACAGGACTCACAGTAAGTGAATTTTCTGGTTTTCAAACACTGGTACGGGTTGCGCAGGGAGGTTGTGAAGTCACTGTCCTTTGAGACATTCAAAAGCTGTCTGGATGTGGCCCTGGGCAGCTGGCTCTGGGTGGCCTTGCATAAGCAGGGGTCTTGGACCAGATGATCTCTAGAGGTTCCCTTCCAACCTCAACCATTCTGTGATTCTCTTTTACTGAACTCTTTTAAATGAATAATTAAAACACTGTTTATGAATTCATAGGCCTTTTGAGCAAATGTGAAATACAGAAATCTGCCTTTAAAAAGGAAAATTTATATCAGCTAATGATGTATTGTATAGGAAGAATGCTTTGTGTGATTATGAGTATCCACCATAAAAATACTTGCTCTAAAATCGCAGCAAGGTATGTTGCATTGGGAAATAATATTTATTTCTTTTCTTTTACACATCCATATGTAGCTGGTAGTGTTCCTGGCAAAATATTTGCACCTATCACTCCTGACAAGTTTCAGAATCTCCTGAGCATGTGTAGCTCCAGAATTTGATGTACCTTGAAAGCAGGTACAGATAGTATGCCCGCTGTACTTTGCTTTGGCCAACTCTAAGAAAAATGGAGAAAAGCTTTTGTATAAGTCTTTCATAGTTATTACCGGTGCTTCTGACATGACCATCATGAAGGTCCATTTTCTAATTACTGGAAAAAAGTGGTTATCTTTTACTAGTCCTTGGTTCATCTGCTTTTTCCATAGTGGAGTGACAATTAAAACTGAGGGTGATGGCAATTGTCTTTCAGCTCTAGCATATTTTTTCCTTTGGTACTTTCTCATACCTTTTTTTTTTTTAATTTCCCTCTGAAGACACACATTGCCCTTTAAGGCTGATTATGAAATAACTGAATATTGCACGTGTAAAAGTAAAATCAAACCTGTGATAAGGCAATCTCTTGATGTGGGTGGCAGGGAATGAAAATAAGTATTTGGAAGAGTCTGAGTGTTATACTTTTGTATGCTGACTGCTTCCAAAAAGTTAGTAGAGCTACCACACTAGAAGTTTCAAGCAAGCCCTTTAAATAGGATCACCTTCATGGATAATTAATCTGAATAATGGAGATAATTTTCATGTAGTGAAAATGCAGCTTCTAGAGTTGCTCAGTTGACTAGATACGTTTGAGGAAAATGATAGACACATACTGTAATTTCAAGTGTGAATTGCCTCAGTGCTCACGTGGATCATACTGTGTAATAAAAACCTGGGTCAACATACATCTCTGTGAAGGCCGTTTAAATGCATTTACTGTCTTTGTAACATACTGAACAACTGGGAAGAGGACTTGCTGGTGTAGCTAATAAATCTTTGGCCTAATTATTTGTAATTAGAAAAGGGAATGTCAAAAGATCCCTTGTGCTGGAGAGGTTACGTTTGCTGAAAGGCAAGTAGAGTGTTGAAGAATTGCCTCCAAGATAGACAAAAAAAAGGAAAGAAAGTTTGAAACGGCATGACCTGCAAGGATGTTCCTGGCAACTAAACACACCAAAGGAGCTGGAGAGGTGCTTTGACTAGATGGAAATAAAGAGCAAATTAGAAAACCCAAAAACCTGCAGGTGCTGTTAATAGCATGTGTTCACCTACCTGAAGCATGAATGGCTATTCCAGGAATATTTCTTCTAGCAGTGCTGCAGGGCATTTCTTCTGAAGAGGCTCTGACGTTCATGGCGTCATCTCATCTCCTGCTCAGGTACAGGCCATGCAAATAGAAGGCGTTTTAGCACAGTGGGCCCCTGTCATAGTCCCAAATAAGTCACCGGATGAAGTTGTTTCTATAGATTGTATTAATGAAAAACTTCTTGAGAGTGACCACGGAGAAAAAGTTATTGTGTAGCTCTTAAAATATGTTTTTATTTATGAGGAAAGATGTATAATGCTGGGATTTGTGGTTAAGAATCTACTCTGATATATTGGGCAAGATCGAAAGCCGACTTGAGTTTGTGCCATGTTTTATCTGAACCGATGATGCAAGCTGCTTCTATTAAATCATTTTTTCAGCAAATATGAACAAATTACCATGGTTTCATAAGGCTCCTCAAATTTTTGCCTGAAGTCTTAATATAACAAAACTGGCAAAACTGAACCCTGATTGTGTTATGATTCCCAGAAAATAAATGGCTTTGTGAGGGCAGTGGATTCTTCCCATGCCTTGATTCAGGTCCAGAATTGTAACTGCCTCCCTGAAGGTTTGGCAGAAACATTTTTCTGGCTTCAAAAAATGCAGGTTTTATCTTTGTTCAAAGATAACTGATGGCACTAATAATGCTTTTACTAATGTGCAGAGCAGCTGAGTGATCTTGAAGAGTCGGTGAGATCAGATGGTTGGTCTAGCCAGAGAATGCTACAAAATTCTTTCACAACTGTGTTTTAACTCGAGAGTGAAGTACTTTTGCCTGAGCTTGTGTTAATCAGGTATCATTTATTGTTTTGGTGAAAACCATTCCTTTCTATGGTTTTCATTCATACCTCTTCCCTCCTAAGTATCAGTCTTCTAGAAAAGCATCCTTTTAAAAAAACATAACAGAGCATTTATGAAGAGTAGTTAATAAACATGGGAATAACACCTGGCAACCATTTCACTGCTGACATCCTCGTTGATAACAGGTGTTTTTTTTTTCTTCACCTTCTGGACATGCAAACCCATATTTCTCGATGGTTATTTGCCAAGGTTTGTCAGATTTGTTTTAAGTAAGGTGAGTCTTTGGAAAGTTTCAGGGTAGTAGGGACCTAGGGAGGAGCAGACTGGGATAGTTCTGAAACTATCCATGCTGTAGGAGGCTGAGAAAGTATTGGACTCAATTTACTACCAGGGCAGCACACAACAGCAATCGGAAAGGATGCTGGTCTGAGCTAGGGAAAAACGTAAGTGAAGTTTGACTATCCTTTTCTGCATCAGCATCTGTATTGAAGCTTATTCTTGTGCTTTCCATCTGTTTTGCTGCCATACTACTAACAATGTTAAGTGTTTCCTACAAATGTAGAGGCCCTGCTTTTGCGTTTTTGAGTTAAAGAAGAAAGTGACTTCTGTACTAGCTTGCGCTGAAACATTCTTCTTAGGAATTGTGCTGTTTAGCATAAACTTTACATTTAACTAATTCAAAGGAGAAATCTCTAAAAATCATAGAACAGAATTGTTCTGTTCTAACCCAAACCAGGACACTTGGTGTTAACCTTCACTAGTGAGGTCTGCTGAGTGTGATAAAATGGATCAAAGATGATAGTTATTTATTCATGCTTGTGTTTATGTATTTGCTGCACTGTAGGAGTTCATTGAGGGGCTTGAAAGAAACCGCCAGATGAGAACAGACCCATAGAGGTGATGTGTTTGTACATGGCAGGTCTCTAATATCCTATAAACCTTTTACTGAGACCAGTAAGTGCTTCCAACCTTTGCTTCAGAACTGGAAATAGAAAAAAAATTTGGATGTTTTCTGTTCAGTGGTAAATACAGGGCATGCTACTAGTTTGTTTCTTGTAGAACAGTTTCCCCAGTCCCTGTGTGTGTAATCCTTTCTGGTTCACTGGTGCTGCAGCAGAAGAGGGGTTACTCGAACCAGAACCACTGTATAAGGGAAACATAAGTGTCGAAGACTTTCTACTTGAAACCAATTTCCACCATTTCCCTTTTCAGCCTTCACCTTCCTGTTTAGATGGGGAAATTACAGCGGGTAGTTGTGTGGCCAGGTAGGTCTGGTAGAGACATTATCGCTTCGTGCTATGTACTGGTTAGATTTTGAAGCCTTAGAATATGTTTTGCCTTTTTTTCACCTCAGAAAAATTTTAGGTACCAGGTTGCTAAATATTACTGAAAATGAATGGGTTTGTTCCTGAGCTAACCTGAATGAATGCCTTTTGTTTCTTTAAAATAAACGAACAAAAATGAATAACGAACATCTGAGAAAAATGTATACATGTACATGACTTTTTTTTTCATGTGCAACTTTGGACTCTTCACAAAAAAAAAAGGTGTTGTCTTGCTTTGGTGACCTAACTGCTATAACATCTGTGTTAATATGACCTGTCTGATGTCATACCCTGCTTCTGTACCAAGAAAATAGTGATGACTGGAATGCATGTTGTCAACTTCTCTTATCAGGGTACTTGAAATATTTACAATACTGTGATTACTGTAAAGCATCTTCTATACACACACATTGTAGCTTCCTTAGAATCATAGAATCTTTGAGGTCGGAAAAGACCCTTGGGATCATTGAGTCCAACCATTAACCCTTCTCTGCAAAGTTCACCCCTAAACCATGTCCCCTAACACCACATCTAAACACTCTTTAAACATGTACAGTGATGGTGATTCAACCCCCTCCCTGGGCAGCCCATTCCAGTAGCTGACTACTCTTGCTGTAAAAGATTTTTTCCTAATATCAAGTCTAAACCTCCCCTGCTGTAGTTTGGAACCATTCCCTGTTGTTCTATCACTAGTCACTTGTGAGAAGAGACCAGCACCAACCTTTCTACAGTGTCCCTTCAGGAAGCTGTAGAGAGCATTGAGGTCTCCCCTCAGCCTCCTCTTCCTCAAACTAAACAGTCCCAGGTCTCTTAATCTTTCCTCATAAGATTTATTCTCTAGGCCCTTTACCAACTTTGTTGCCCTCCTCTGCACTTGCTCCAGCACCTCGATATCTCTCTTGTATTGAGGTGCCCAAAAACACAATACTCAAGATGGGGCCTCACCAGTGCTGAGTACAGGGGGATAATCACCTCCCTACTGCTGTTGCTCACACCATTTCTAATACAGGCCAGGATGCCATTGGCCTTCTTGGCCACCTGGGCACAGCTGGCTCATATTCAGCCGCTTGTCAATTAGAACCCCCAGGTCCTTTTCTGCCACACAGCTCCAGCCACACCTCCCCAAGCCTGTAGTGCTGCATGGGGTTGTTGTGGCCCAAGTGCTGGACCTGGCACTTGGCCTTGTTGAATCCCATCCCATTAACATTGGCCCATCGATCCAATCGATCTAGATCTCTCTGTAGAGCCTCCCTTTCCTCATGCAGGTTAACACTCCCGCCTAACTTGGTATTGTCTGCAAACTTAATGATGATACATTCTGTGTCCTTATCGAGATCATCCATAAAGATGTTAAACAATAATGGTCCCAACAGTGAGCCCTGGGGAACGCTGCTTGTGACTGGCCGCCAACTAGATTTAACTCCGTTGACCACCACTCTTTGGGCCGGTCCATCCAGCCAGTGCTCGATCCAGCAGATTATATGCTCATCCAAGCCACGAGCAGCAAATTTTTTCATGAGAATTCTATGGGGAACAGTGTCAAATGCTTTTCAAAAGTCCGAGTAGACAATATCCACAGCCTTTCCTCATCCAGTAGTTGGGTGACCTTGTCATAGAAGCAGATCAAGTTCATTAGGTACGACCTGCCTTTCATAAACCCATGCTGACTGGGCCTGATCCCCTGGCAGATGATCTGCTCCGTGACCTTACCTGGTACTGAGCTCAGACTGACAGGTCTATAGTTTCCCGGATCCTCCTGTCTGCCTTTCTTATAGATGGGTGTCATATTTGCTGCCATCCAGTCCATTGGGACCTCCCCAGTTAGCCAGGACTTCAGGTAGATAATGGAAAGTGGCTTAGTGAGCACATCTGCCAACTCTTTCAGCACCCTTAGGTGTAACCCATCCAGTCCCATAGACTTGTGTGTATCCAAGTGGTGTGGTATGGTTGCTGTCTGATGGGCAAAGTTCACAGAAAACCTTCTAAACTCTGACTACAGACTCAATTGAATTGAATCTCATATTTTAAACTGGACTTATCTTGGATTGAGTCCAGAATATGAAACCGGAGAGGATTTAGTGGCACTAATAGGTGATGTTCTCCTATAACTGGATTGCCAGGCATCTGTTGCAGGCCCAGGAGGAGACAGTGCAAAAGAATGTGCCCACCCAGTGATAGGCAAAGAAATGTCCTTCTTTCATTGCTCCTTGCTGTGGATCTTGTAGAATTTTTTATGCTGGATCGTAGAGCTCCAAAATGAGACTTTTATAGGTGCCTTTGCTCCTCTGGCCAGAGGAAAATACCTGCTGCAAGGGAATGTGGTTTTTGCTTTATTGCTAGGCTGAAATTGTGGAATAGGGTTTTTCTTTTTCTGCTGGGATTAGAGGTGGTTGTAGATCTTATGCTTTGTGCACCTCTGCAAGGCTTGTATACCTTTGACCTTTCCTTTTCTTATGCGGTCTATTGTCTATTTAAAATCCAGATGGTTTGATGTAACTGCCGCTATAGTGAAGTTCCGTTTTTGGTTGGTTTTTTTTTTTTCCTTGCTTCTTTGGAAAGGTGAGGAGTTCAGACCTTATGGTGTAGATGCTGATTGTTGTTGTTCAATTAAGTTCAACTTGGTTCAGGTTTTCTGGCAAGAAGGATGTTGTAAGAACAGGTGAGGAGAAAACAAATATTGATAGCAACAAATCATGCCCACATATATGGCCATGTAGGTTTTGTCTTCCTTCAGGGCTGGGGTCTTCTCTGTTCATGCCTGGCTGACTCATCTAGTCTGCACTGCCAGGCTGTGCACTCCATCTTATCTAACAGGTTTTAATTTTTTTTTATTTTTCGCCTCTGTCTGAGAATTCTCCATTTTGCAAGCTCTTTGATAGGAGTCCAGTCTCATCCCCCAAAGGTCATCTCTTGTATCTTGATGTACATAAACTACCTCAAGGCTTTCTTAAAGAATAGTGGAAGGAAGCCCACTAGTGCTCCCAGGAGGAAAGTGCAGTGAGGTCAGTGATAATTCCCTTTGCTTCCCTTTCAGTTTTGTTCACTCCTGTGCCTTGCAAAACAGCCAGGAACATTTGTCATGAATCACTTTGAATTTCCTCTTGCGCAGAGTATAATCCAATATGGACTTTTATTTTGCTTACAATAAATCTACCAGAAATAATCCATTATTTTTTTTTTTGTCTTACCCCCTTCACTCACCAGCCTCCCAGCCCCCCAAACCTCAAAACAAAATACAAACCCAAAACCTACCGGAGTGTTACAAACACATCTGGGGCATAACTTTACTCAGACAATTTCATTATTGGTGTCTCATTTGTTTGATCCACATGTAGTTAATGGTTACTGACTCATAACTTGGGTTCCGTTTGCCTGTATAGCCTTTGGTTATTTTGACATGTCTTCAAACACCCTCTGTATTATAAATTTAAATGATTACGAAAATCTTTATTCACGTCTATTTGTGGACTGATACTCAGGTTTTCAGGTGTTGGAGGGTTTTATTGATCACGCCATTAGCAGAAGTGCTGCAGAGAGGGATAATCTGCAGAAAGAGGACGAGTGGCAAGCAGGGGCAATAAAATATTTTATTCTCTACCAACTTTTTCTTTTTTCCTGATCGTTTTTACTAGAGACCAGGCCAAGAAGGATGAATGTGGGTTTTTGTGAGTTTGTTGATTTTTGGTTTTCTGCCTACTGTTGTGTGTTGGCATCCTCCTTCTGTTTTCAGTGTGAGTTACCAAAAGGAGAAATAGATCAGGTGGCCCTGATGGGAGTTAACACATGTGCTGAGATCCACAGCAAATTTTCTCTCTGAAAATGCGCTGTGAGTTACAGAACTTTGTTGCATGATGATGTGCATGAAAGTAGATGACAATAAAAATGGTGTTTTGCTGTGCCGGTGCTCTTTTTAACATGCAGGCTGTGGAGTTTTTTTTTCCTCATCCTTTGAGAGATGGAGAAGAACTGAACTTGCGTTTCTGAGTCTACAGCTGCTCAGTGCCTTTCCCATGGTCTTACAGGAAGCCAGCAGCAGAGTCAAGAATGACATTTTAGTCTCCCGCTTTGGAATCTAGTGCCCCAGTCTGTTGTATCAATATTGCTCTCAAAATAGTGCCACTTGGTGCTACCTGTGTAACGAAAGCATTTGGCCAGGCATACACACCTGTGTTCTCCTTGCGCTACTTTGTTTTTTGCTTAAGTTAGAGCAGGTATTTTCCTCCCCCTGCTGTTCCCCACACGATTCTTCTCCCCACAGCTGGGATTCCAGAACTAAAGGAAGGATTAATCTTTAAATGAGAAAATGAATTGTCGTGAAGCCTGGACTTCAAATACTGCCAGTTGTCCCTGTGTTTTCAGTAGCAAATCTCTTTTCTGTCTTCTCCAGGGCGGCCACAGCTTCTCCTTTCCACCTCATTTTTTAACTGTAATATTTGCTACCTTGTAGTAAGTTAAGTAGAATTGTTATGGATGGAAAGCAATCAGGCTGCTTGCAGCGTATATTAAGAGGCTGTTGCTTTCACAGCACCTTTTGGTTTTGATTCCTCTCTCTGATCTAATTTTATCAAAATCCAGAGTCTCTCAGGCACTGGGAAATAAATGTGAAAGGCCAGAACATCTCATTTTGACAGTGACTCAGGTGTGCAGCCACTTAACTTTCCAAAAGCTTTGTTGTATCTTACTGAGCGATGCACACAGTGCTTGATATCCTCAGACCTTGAGGATGTTCTTGGGCTCTCAGCCAAATGCAGATTATTATGACTCTTGAAAACTAGTTGGATCCCTGCATAGTTTGCAGTAATTTGTTTAGCAATGACTAATTAAGACAAATACCCTCTGAAAAGCCTCTTAAAATTTTGGGAAGGAAGAAAGAAAAGACCTTCTTTAATACATACCTTCCTAAGGCTAAGTGATTATTCTATAAAATCTGAATCTTCTGTGGTGATTTTTCTCCCCTGAGAAACTCTGTGTGAAATTCATAGGAGAGCTGGGTATGGAGAATATATTACTCTCAGCTTTTCAGAGGGAAAAAGTGTTGTTACAAACTGAAAGCAAATACATTTATGGTATTACGGAGGGCAACTAAGAAATAATTGTTGATGTTTTTACCTTGAGTGGGTGGCAACAATTCAAAAAGCAGTTTCGGAATTCAAGCAAAAATTGCCATTGCTATTCATAATGCCTTGTGACTTGTGCTTTTAGTGAAAAGAAGGACCATGAAGATTCACTCTCTGCAGAACAGCTAATTCTGTGGGTTAGAGGTGCTGGCTTTCAGGATGGTGTTGTTCTCCAAGGAAGAAACCCTGTCCAATATTCTCTTTCCTTCCGCTTTTGTCCCTTACCTTTTCTTTTTTTTTTCTCTTTAACTGAACTGTGTTGATTTGTGACATGATCTCAAAGACAGTGAAAACAAAATGTGTTGACAGGTTGGCATTCTTTGAGATCCGGTGCCAGAAGGCTTTTGGAAAAATACCTCATCCTAGCACGTACAGAAAGTCAGGTCAAATATTATCTGGGAGACTGATTTCATTTTGGTCCCTACAAAAGAGGAACAAATTATATTCTTATAATAGTGTTCTAGATGAGCTGGGCTGTCAGGATTATTGTCCTTCTGGGGACATCTGTATACAAAAGTAAAAAAGGCACGTTGTGTAGTTCTAGGATGGGATTGCCTATATATGCGTCACTTTTAAATTATGGGGGGTTTTTGTACATAAAATGACTTCCCAACTAAATTCACAATTAACTGAGACTAAGCTGAAGGGGATACTTGCCTAAATCACTCCTAGTCACATAGAAATCTTTCAGTATTTTATACCAGAGCTGTATTCCTATTCATGTTCTGGACTAGCCACGACTGGAAGCAGACCCCTCTCTTCAGTCTTGTCTAATGAGGTATTTGCTTTAACTGTATGGAGACTTATGTTTTGCCTTTAATTCAACTGATGTAATGGCCAGTGCAAGCTATCGGATGGATGGGTATCTGTGCAAGAAGCAGTGATCTGGCTGCTGAGCGTTCAGAGCAGTTGCAAGGTAGGATGGCTTGGCGCAGTCCTGGCAGCTCACCCAAGCTTCTTGTGAGAAAGCCGCTTCAGGGATGGGCGACAAGATTCCAGCTGAGTGCCCTCAGTTCACAGACTGAAGAGCAGGTCCCTTACACGTAGCACGCAAGTCGGCTGTGGTGCTCCCCATATCGGCAGTCAGTCCTGTCTTAATATATCAGATAAGCATAACAGTTTATAGAGGGCTGAGGAAACTCACTTAAGGAATGGTAAATACTGTTTGCCTTATCTCTATTAACCTAAACAGTTTCTCTAAATGGCTGGTGGTAAATGATCTTGACTAAGTTCTATTAAAGTATTTAATTTTAAATTACTTCAAGAGGCCAGCCAGAGTTTACTTGTATGTGATGGTAACTTCTCAAATGAATCACCAAGTCATGTATGGGTGGTCTTGAGACAGGCTAATTAAATTTATTAGGAATCTTAAACTCAAATTGAGTTAAAAAGGTTATTTTTTTATTTTTTCAGAATTATATAATCCAATGTCTTACAGAAGTTGTAACCAGAAACTGTAGAAGTTTCAGCATCCCCTCAGAATGATTAGAAGAACAGTTTAAATGTAATGCTTTTGCAAACATTTACAAGAGGCTGGAGTTTGGTACTTTGTCATTCTCTAGAAGTAGGGATGGATCAAAAGCCTTTTTCCTGCTGTCACCTCATTTGCTGCTCCGTGGTCAGCTGTAAGGATAATGAAGAGGAATGGTGTCTTGGCTGTGAGGGACATACAACCGTTGACATTTTTTTGCAAATGCTAGAAGATGACCTGTTTTCTCAGGGTCTTGCCTGAAGCCAAGTACAGAGCACTTGTTCAGTAACTTAATGATGTATTTTTCACAGTGTTGCCAGGTCTTGTTCAGCTCACGGTGTCTTGCTGATTAATGTAAAAGTTACAGTTCTTTTTTAAACTTTGTCATGCTCTTGCTTTACCTTAGTAGTATAAAATAGTAGGAACATCTCTGAAATCTATTTTCTCTTCCTTTGCGTGACCTGCAAAATCCTTTCAATTTTATAATTTGTAGAAAAGTATGATTTAGATAAATTTTGCTGCCACCTATCCTTCTGGAAGAAATGGAGGATGACTGCCTAGGGTTTTTGAATGGCTCAATACCAGTCACCTCTGCTCACTGAGGATGTCTTGATTGCTGTTGACATCCATGTGAGAGGAGGAAATGCTGCTTCCATATGTAGTCACCCACCATCCAGACAGAGCAGCTTCGGCATTTCTGGTGTTGTTGCCATGATCCCCGTAGCATAATGCATGTCAGGGGACTTCTCGTCTAAGGATGGGAAAGACCCGTGATCCTTTGTGTGATGTGGGATTCTTCAAAGCTGCTGTGCCCATTTAAAATGTTTTCCTTTTTGCAGAAGGAAAGAACAGAAGCCGAGGGTCTTCTGATCCTCCTTATTCCTTTCTGAAAAAGCTCATTATCTGATTGCTAAAACTTACAGCAGTTTCATCTGTAATGCAAGGCAAAAGTTATGATAACTAATTAACTAATTAAAGCCACTCTTACATATCTATTCTAAAATGAAGAAATGTAGAAAGTCTGAGATTGTATCTGGAGGTCATAAAGTATAGGTATGGATGTGCTTGTCCCTTAACTTCTTTGAAAAGTTTCTTTGGGTTGAACATTTCAGCTTTCTAAAGGACCAAACACAATACATAAACTATGATAGTCTCTGAAGATGAAGTGTCAGAAAGTCATTAGCATTTTCTAAAATCAATGAAGAAGCAGACTTGCTATAACCTAAGTTTGCCTTTCAGATCCAACATCCTGTACTCCTTGTATTTACACAGAAATATCTCCCCTGTGCTGCAAAGTCCTGAAGTGATGCAGAGCATTGCTTGCACAGGAATGTTTGTGCCTGGGTAGGGAAAGTTCCTTGCAGATCTCCTTACCAGCATTGTTCTAGCAGAACTTTAGCCATGTGTGGAGCATAGGCTCTTGGGGCTTTTTAAAAACAACCTATACCATTTCTGTATGCAGCAGTGAGAATGAGGCCTCTCGAAATAGATCCAAATCCGTATTTGTGGGTGGGAGCATGTGAGGTTTTATGGTGGGGTTTTTTTTAATCTGATGTCTTGAGACAAGCAACTGCAGTGCCTCTAGCGTCACTCAAATGGCTGCAAAATTGAGTTAAACTGGACATGCCTCTTTTTGCTGATGTTTGGAAACCAGTGGCAACCCTGCCACTGTCCATGGTCAGCTGAATTTCACCCACTTGGAAATCCCAGTGCTGTTCTCAATAGTGGAGAAAACTGAGCCACTAGCCAGACTATTGCCTGTTGACCTGCCTTGGTGATTTTGCCTTCCCTGGAGATGGTTTTCCTGCTCATTGAAGGTGGAAGGATTTTGTCCTTCTGTTTGTAAGAGTCTTCTGTAATCCTGAACGTCTTGACATAGAGGTTAAAGAGTGAAAGAATACAGACATAGGCTTCCAGGTTGAGCTTTTTTGCATCCATCTCTCTTCTTTGGGACCCAAATAATGCAGGCTGAACAAAAGTTCCATTAAGCCTAATGATTTGTGCCTCACTAGAACTGTAGTTTTAAAAATATAGAGTCTATGTGTAATTCATATATTGAAAATATAGCAAGGGAAACTGTAGAACTCGTAAGTGAAAGAACCGAAAATGAAAATATTTAGCTATTCACAAACCAGCTGACTAGCACTGTTTTCTACTGGAATTACAATGCTGGGAAAACTTCTCATAGTCTCCATTTTTAGTCAATGACTCTTTACTTTGAAGTCCAGGAAAAATAATGACAGTTCTTGTATGTCTACAGGTGCAGTATGCATACATTTCATGTAGTATTTTAAAACCTGCTAGGTTTCCTGTTGTAATGTGTTAGGTGTGGGGGGGGGTTGGCACTCTATGTGGAGATTAAATTACAGTTGGGCACTAAGGTTGGAAGGTGTGAATCTAAAGGATAAAACGCTTGTCTTGCTCCTTTGCTGATTTCTGTAACAAATTGTTTAAAGATGTGTTGGGGTGTGCTAACAGCAAAACAGAAACCAATACATTTATCCCAGGCTAAAGTAGCATCAGCTGCATTTACAATATGTTGTAAACTTCCAGGCTAGCACAAAAAGTGCAGAACTCCTGGAAGGCTGAAAGATGCGGGGCAGGTGTGGTATGGTGGCCACCTTCCTCCAGTGCTCCCTGCCAGTGTGCACTGGGGTGGGAAGCTCCTTCAGGGACAGCACACTGGCTGTTGAGCACTGCCAGACTGCTCCCAGGCATCTCCCACCCTTCTCAGGAGACCAGGGTGTGCTCTGGTGCCTGGCCAGATATTAATTTCACACTAATGAAGACAGAAGCTTTTCCCACACCTGGGTGTGGATGGTACCTCAGTAGATTTCCTTGCTTGTTTTTCTTTTAAATGCGGAGGTACTTGCCCAAGTCACAGAGTTGAAACTAGACCACGTCTCTTGGTACATGGCCCCATGGTTTTTTCAAGCTGCGGTTATGTAGCTTTATTTATAGTATGGAAATAAAAGTAAGGGAGGGAGAGTAGGTGCCTACATGGAGTGTAAGTAAGCATAGTGGTCATCATCAGCGCCAGTAAGGCAGGTATGTTTTGCTTTGATATTTATGCCAGGAGATGTCAAACCGAAGGCTGTACCCCCGACAGGGGAGGGAGCACGATGGTAGCAGTGGCGTGTGGCACTGCTGGTAGCACAGCAGAGAGCCCTTAGTGTTCTCGGGGTATTGCCAGTTACTCGATCTGCTGAATGTTTTGTCTTTTGCCCTCTCAAATTAATGCATATCTTAACCTTCTCTCAGAGCAGGTTTGAGCATTATTAGTTTCAGATTTGTGAAACCCTTCCGCTCAATAAGTTTTTACTGCGTGCATTTCACTACCGGGGTGTAAAGACCAGGCTGCGATAGCGACAGCCTGAGGGAGCCTTGGTACGAAGCATGTAATGAGTGAAAAACTTGGCTCGATCCAAAAGGTGGCATTTGCATTTCTTTTGGGATGGCTCTTTTGTTGTTCAGGCTGCATAAATATCAGAGCTCACCTTTACTATGCTCAATAAAACCTGAATAATTCATGCAACTCTAACTACTGGTTGACAAGAAGAAGCAGTGCTCTTGCAATTTTTATGATTGCTCAGATGGCTACTTGTTAAGAATTAAAATTAAGTTCCTAAAACCTGAGAGTAGAAAAATTATTTCAGCTGGAAGCACGCAATTGTTAGATATTTTATTTTTCTTTTCCTCGAGTGGACTTGCAAACCTTGTTAAACAGAAGCATAGCGATAAGAAATAGAAACCATTGAAAAGGAAGACAATATTCATGTGTTTCCTGTTTTATCGTTACTTGGTGTTTAACTCAATTTGTCAGTGGCAAGATTCACATGACCTAAAACATCCTTTTGAAGCAAATTTGCCAACTTGTATGACGGTGCCTGTTTGTTCTTCATTTTGAAGAAATCCTGAGTATGTTGATGAAGAGGCTTACTTTCGATAAGATACAGTATGTTGGGGATTATCAAATACTGCTTGATTTTACTTCATTTACAGGAGATGGATGACATCAAATTTAGCTAATTGTAGATGGTCCTAGTACTTTTCAGTATTTAATTTATAGGAAAAAAAGAACATGTATGAACTGAGTGTGGAAAGTGTATGCTTCTATTTTTTTAATGAAGATGCAACAAGATTTTAATTGCTACCCTAAGGAGTAGGATTTAGTTTATAAATTTATCCCTCCTAGAATGCAACAGATAAATTTCTCTTCTCTCTCCATCGCTCTTGCATGAAACAGGGAAAGAGATGCAAATCTTTCCGTCAAACTGCAAAATAGCCACACTGTATAAAAGCTGTGGAAAGCACCCAAGTGACTTAAAAATTGGGTGTTTTCTGTTGAGAACTTCTTTGTTGAGCAATCTCCAAAACTACAGAGAAAGTCTAGAGATGAGCTAGAAGGAGGAGGAGGTGAATTGTGCTGGGACTCCTCCAAATCAGGGGGATCAAGGCAGCTTCCCAGACTCACATACATGTCCCAGTTACACCATGACCCCATCTCAGGATGAGAGTTGATGTCTAGCATAGTTTTCCCTTTGCAGACTTTTTTTCGGTTGTGTATTCCAGCACAAGGAAGCTTGTTACTGGTATTTGGCAGGGTGCCTGGGTGCTGTGCAGCCTTGCCCTGACTGGGGGTGCTGGACCTTCATCTGCAAGCACTTGCAGCTGGGCTTCCTCGTGAGCTCTCCTCATGGGAGAAGAGGTGTCTAAGTGCATCCCAGGCAGGAGGAAATGGGTGAGGGGGTTTCCAGGTAACATGTTGAGCTAAGGGAAGGGCTATCCATCATCGTCTTCCTGTTTGAAACCCAGAAGCGAATCTAGGGGGTTGTGGAGTTAAGAAATGGTACCAATAATGGGCATCAGAAAGAAGAGCTGAGCATTTCTGTGCAGAACAGAGCAACAGGAAGATATTTGTAGCCCCTGAAAAGGCTGGCACTTGTCCTACTGAAGCACTCTGTATAATGTTACAGTAGACTGCTGATTGTACAGAATTCTGATAGATTAAACTGCAGTTTGTTTATATGGATTTTTCTCTAAGGTTCAGTAATTCCAGTTGAAGATCTAGGTCTTTAATTAAATAAAATTATTTTCATCTCTGTTTACAAAGCATGAATGGTGTTGAGGCTGAAGAGTAGATGCTATTTTGGGACTTAAGACAGTTGTGGGGTTGTTTTTAGGGGTTTTTTTATAACTTTGCAAACACAAAATAGCTCCACAGTCAAGTGAAGAATCTTCTAATCTACATGGATGTGTTCCTGCTTTATTTGGAGTGCATAGATCATTTAGTATAGTTTTACTACCTGTGTGTTTCATGTGCTTGGGAAGAGTGGGTAATTTCTGGTGTGGGTTGGGTTTTTCTTCCCCATTTAGGGGAGAATGTGGCTTTGGGAGAGTTACACATCTGAAAACTTGGCAAAGAATCTGCAGCTCATATAGTTAGTTTCATTCCTAAACAGTAACTTCTTTTCCAGATATATTTTTGTTTTGTGCTTAATTACATGCTTTTGCTAACAAGAACATTTTTTTAGGATAGTAAATAGGTATCTGCATATAAAAATAGTCCATCTGCAAACTCTGACCGCCAACCTAAATGTTGGCATTTAAGTCTATCAACAGACTCAGTGAGGAAATAACCTCTCACAATGATGAGATGAGATTAGCTTGGTTAAAGCAGATGCTGAAGAAACAATTTCTTTGCATTGCCTGGATGATGACAGCCAATGCTGCAGTCCACTGAGAAATTAGGCTGAAATGTTGAGCTAGGCTCTGTTGTTTGCTGTCAGACTATTAAGTTAATTCCTGGAGGAGGCTGTTTTAAGTTGTTTACTAGTCGATAGTCTCAGTATTCATCATCCATTTGTTACTGTCAAAGAGGATAATTTGAGCAGTTTTTTGGAAGACAAAGTGGGAAAGGATTATAAACGGTTAGGAGGACAGATTTAGAATTTCAAATGATGAATTGGAAAAATGGTCTGAAATCGATGAGTTGAAATTTAATAAAGACAACCGTAAAGTGTTACACTTAGGAGAAATCAAATGCACCAATATGAAAGGCCAGGCAGTGTGCTGCTCAGGAAGGACCCAGGAATCGCAGTGGATCACAAACTGAATTTCTCAGGGGTGGTGCATAACACTGAGATTTCATTAGGGCTGTATGGGTGATGAAACATGTCAGATAAATAGCAGAGGAGGTAAATATTCTTCAGTTCTCAGCACTGTGCTTCTAGCCTCTGGCTTAGACCAGAGAATGTGGTGGATCAAGGGAACGGGGTCTCATTAGCACCAACAAGACTAGAACCTGAGGTTTGAAAAACTCAGCCTTTGGGGCGAATCTGACAGGTTGGAGTTTCTTTAGGCTAGAAAACAAAGACTAGGGAATGCCAAAATCTTCAATGATATGAGAAGATGGTGTAGGGAAGGTAGAGATCAACTCTTCATTTCTACTGAGCCTAAAATAAATTACAGATAGACCTCTCTGGCCCCTGGCTGTGGCGTACAGTATGGAAAGGAGACTGTAGCTGGACTGTGAAGGCAACAGAGCAGCAAGTTAACCCGGCTGAGCTCGGCTTCAGAGCTGCGCTGGCGTAGCCAGGGATATCTGGTTCTGCTCATGTAGCTGCCTTAGGTGCTTCTGCAGAGAAATTATGCTGCATGTGATAGAGACAGCCTAAAAATTCCAGAGTCTGTTCTGGAGGCAGGGACTGGTATTAGTCAGGGCTTCTCAGCTTTTCTAGTCCATATCCATTTTTTCTTATTAAAAATTCTTGTCTCATTATAGTATCATTATTCTTGGAGTGGGGAAGGGTCTTCACACCTCACTTAGTTTCTGCAGTGTTTCGCAAGTGAGTAACACCTCGCAAGTTGGGAAGGATAGGCTTAGATGATTGCTGGAGGCTATTTTTTGGTTTCTGGTTTTTGCTGTTAAACTGATCAGTTCTTTGTGTAATTCAAGACTGTAGTTGATCGAGCCTGAAGCCGTGCATCTATCTCATTCAGTTTTTCTCTGTACACTACCTTCTTTCAGGATAGCATCTTTCATCTGTCTAGCATTAACACTAGTAACAGTGCTTTTAAGATGTTGTTATTATTTACTTTATATATAATACATAATGGTTATATACTCTTATGTACAAAGATTGTTTGCTTATGTCTCCAGTACCCTCTGAACTGTTTGATAAACTAACGTGATGCATACTTAGCTCTATGTTTATTGAGGTGAACCTCGTGTTGAAGTTACCTAGAGAAAATACACTTTTTTATTATTTCTTTCTAATTATCCTGATTCTTTAGTCTTGGGATTTCAGGTTGTGTCATCCTTTTAGCTTTGGTAAATCTGCATGCAACTGTGCAATGAATTGATGTTCTGTAGCAAGTGGTAGTTTTATTGCTTCCCTTTTTATTTCTGAGAAGTACAGCATGTACTTCTGGATTCCCTGTGTGTGTGTGTGTGTGTGTGAATACTTTAATTGGATAGTTTTCATGTTCTCTAAATAGTACCAAGCGATTATTTCTTGGATGGTTTTTTTCATTTTTATCTAAAGGTGCATTTCTAAGTTAGGAAAATGAATATTGGCTTGTGACTTTACTGGAGATTAGCTTGTGACTTCAAAACAAGTCTCGGATTTGTAAGAAGGTTTTAGTTGCAGGCTCAGAAGGAGGTAAAATGATGTAAAATGCTGAGCAAGCTGTAGTGTACATACTGGAGTCAGTGCAGGATTAGCTTCTCTGCTGGGTGAATTTGCCTACAAGAGACTTGGTGCTGCACGGTCTATATTGGTTCTTGTTCCTGAGCTAATGCTCTGAGAAGTGGTTTGGGAGTCTCTGCAGCACTGACCTACCTGAGTCTTGGGCATGTTCACCCAGCCCCATAGCTGTGGTCCAGGGAAACGCAGTCTTTCCTTTGCTCTGTATTTGGCAGGAGTACTGATTTTTGAGCCAGGCTGAGTATGCTAACTACCGTGTTTGGAGAATTATTAGGTGGTAGCTTGAGTAAAAATGTTTTTCTTTTCCTGTCCGGATCTATCCAGCTGCACAAACCACTGGACCTGAATAAATTGTTTACTTGCCTTTTGCTGTGACTTGTAGTAGGAGCTCCTTGTACTGATGATTAAAAGGTGATTATTTTTTTTTCTTTTCCCTCTTAATTTTTCCACCCCCCACTAACCTTAAACAACACAGCAGTAAATTAAAGAGTTATGTTTGAACATCATGGGAAGAAAGAAAAAAATCCTGACTACAAATCCTAATGGCTTTTATGCTACTTAAATATGCTTGCTGGTTTTGAAAGTAATGCCCAAACACTTGCACACAAAAGGGAGGGGGGGGGGGGA
>WEIS01051497.1:11349-23312 GCA_013389965.1 Todus mexicanus | reverse complement strand
AGGAAATTAAGACTTTTTATAGAAGTTGTGGAGCTCTAGTTCAGGGTTTTACTGGAGATTGGCTTTTGAGCTCAGTGAAGTCACTTTTAACTTAGGTACTACTGTAAATGAGAAGAATGCTTATTTTGGTGAGTTAAGGGAGGAAGATGAATCTGAGCCTTCTATGAAATGATTTTATTCCTGAGGGTGGAGGAAAGTGCATAAAAGTGAAATATTCATATTCATTCAGACAACAAACTGACTTTTTAACTCTGGTTATGTAATTAGCAAAGGCTAAAATTTTGAAACTCAGCAGATGCTCTTGTAAGGCCGTCACTTTATAAGGGCCTGATTTTCAAAGTGCTACAAACAAGAAGTCTGTACCATTCTATATTATTTCATTTTGGTCAAGTGAAAGCATACAAAACTAAAACTTTGGCTTTCATTGTTGAGACCACTAACCACTCATATCAGTCTCAGGAAAGTCTAGTTAAAATGTCACATCCAGAAGGGACACACGTTCCAGATGATTACAGGAGTTGACTATTATAACTTCACATGGTGTAATTTGTAGGCTGCTGCTGTTAATAGGATTCCCTGTTGAGTAGAAGGGAGCGAAAACTGTGATTGGGAAAACCTTCATTGGGAAAACTCTGTTCTTTGGGCAGCTGCACCTGCTGGCATTCAGACTTTGTGACTGGCAGGAAATGAAGACTAGTGTTCATCCATAATTTTTTCTCGTTATTGGGGTCTCCGTATCTCAGCTGTGGATCTGATACAACACTTGATGCTGTTGCCTCTTCAGCTGGTTCAGGGATTATGTTGGCGCTCTATCCTATTGCTTGGACTAAAATTAATAGTGCGAAGATTTTCCCAGATAGTCCCCAGATCTTTTTTGTGGCAGTCATTGAGATGTAGATTAAATGATAAAGTGACAGTTGTCCTCTAATGAGCTCTTTCACTGTGCTTTGTCAGCAGCGAGGCTGCTTTCCCTTGAACTGACTCCTTCATTTAGCGTCTTGCATTAGCCTGGTCTGTTTTAATTTAATTTCCTTCCTTGACAGATTACCTACAGAAGTTTCTAATACAGCTTTTCTCAAGTGAAAATAGCTTTGTTAATTGGCTAGCATCACTGTTAGGGTCGCCTTTGCTTCTGGTCTGTTCTTTTTTCTTCAGTGTGTGAAAGTATTTGCTTCGCTGTTAGCCATAGTATAGTAGTGGGTTTTTTTCAGAAAAACTCAAATATTTAGACAGCTGTTTCCTTTGTTCGGTACAGCACTAAAGAGGATATTTTTACTACCCTGACACTGTGCTCTTAAACTAACTCATTAATTCATTTGCCTTGTTGTTTTGCCTTCTCTGTGCTAAGACAATTGTTTTATGATAGTCTGTTCTCTTATTTCTCTCTTTCTTACTCTCACTGTTCAAGGTGCAGGAGGTGTTTTATCAAGGGATTTGACATGTGTAATATCAAATAGTGCTGGAGACAGGACTTGACTTCCCTGAAAACCTGAAGTAATAATTTTTAGTGTTTTAAATTGAGGCTTTATAAATATTTTATATGGATCTGACATAGGCTTGTTGCACTAAAATTGGGCTAGTGTTCTCTTACCACCCTAGGCAGAGCTCAGCATCGGTTTCTGCACACCAGTGCTTCTGAAAATCCCACCTCAAAACACTCTAAATGCTTTTTGGAAAAGCATTTATCATCTGGTAGGATTTTATGCACCAGCTAATTTGCAGAATCTAAATACTTAAACATGCCACATGCTTTAATAGGCTGATTTAAACTTAAGGCTTACTTGAGACAAGCTTTGTGTTTTCATCTGGTGCGTTTTTGTGCATCCTAAAGTCAGACAAATTTGCGGTGTCTCCCATTAGAGCTTCGCTGAACTTCTTTGCAAGTGGCATTTACTGTCAGTCTTGCTTTGAACATCGTGTACTTAATGACAATTTGTAGCCACCAAAGGAGTTGCATAGGAGGGCTTTAAAACCTGTAGTTCTGCGTAGGCTAAATAATCCTCTGAATCCTGTATTCTAGGCTTTCTGAATTATAAAACTTCCCATATTTTGAGAGATATTTCCCCATATTTACAATTCTATAGGACTTTCAAAATACGCTTTGTAGTACCTAGAGCTAGTGTTTGAAATGCATGCAATGCCAGGGAAATAGTACAGCGCTCCCCAAAATGAGGCTTTCACAGTCTACAGCTTTCTGTGCTGCGAGGCTGCGAAGCATGGAGCGATGTTACTCAGCATGCGATATCTGTATTTTGTTCTCAATAGCAGATTAATATGACGTAAGCACATTTATATGAATATAACCTGGTGTATATTCATGTTCTTTTCCACTTCATGCATAATTTTAGGAACAGTGGCAAATTTAGATAAGGGGCTTTCTAGAGTTAACACATGGCAAAGGTGTTCTCCCAGTGGTTCTCTCCTTTTTGTAAGAATCTTAACTATAGATGTCCAAAGATGAATAAACAGTATCTTTATAAATATTTGAAGTCATCATCGCCTCTTGTTTTCCTCAGAATTCCTTAACTATCCTTGTTTTCCTCAGATAACTATTTATAGTCAGTATCTCTGTTACTGGGAGGACTCAGCTGGCAGGGCTTGGGGGGGGATTCCTGGAGGTGACATCATCTCGTCTGCACAGCAGTCTCCTGCTGGCATGGCAAGGAGGGAAAAACCCTTTGCTACAGATAAGAGAGCTTGCAAAATGTCTTTTATAGAGAATACGTGCAACGACAGAGTATCTTACCCAGTTCTTACTGCCTGAAGAAGTAGTGTCAAAACTTTTTGCAGGCTTCGTCTTGAATTTTTAAACTGTCCACCCACTCTTTTTCTGTCCTGAAGACTCCTTTGTATTTCTTTTCAAGTGAAACTTAAAAGCTTTTTGAAGCAAATAGAGGAGAGAAGAGATTTTATTTCCTTGTCTTCAAAGTGGTGGAACACGAATTGGATGGAACTTGAGAAACTGTCCGACAATAAATGTGCCTTCAGTGGCAGGTAGTGCTACGGGGTATAAATGATTTATTGTCTCTCTGTCCTCTCAGACACGCAGCATCCGTCCTTTTACATATCCAGTAATTAGTGTCATCAGGAGAACAGAATGTTTGTGAGGCACGTGTACCTTATTTGCCACCTGTATTTTTTTTTTTTTTTTGAGGGAGAAAAGGGCTTTCTGTGGGAAGAAAGGGAAATTGTCATTTTCTCCTATTCATGGTAAGTGATTAAAATAATTTTTGACAAGAGGTACATGTGGACCCTGTCTAGGAAAGTTCAAATACCTGAGGAGGGAGGATAAACCTTCTCATCCCATTTTGCAGATAAGGATTTAGATGGACACGGGCTCCTACTTTTTGTTTGTTTCTTTCTTTTTTTGTTTGTTTGTTTGTTGTTTTCGATATTGTTAAAAAACACCCCAAATGTAATTCTAAACCCCCAAATGGCATAGGATCCAGCTCTCTCTGCATTTGCAGTTTGCCTTTGCTGCAGCCCTGAGCCCAAGTAACAAAGCTAAGCAGAGAGACAGTGACCACTTAAAAAAAAGCAGCACTCGGGCTGCCCAGAGCGATTTTTGGATTTGCAGTGTGGCAGGACTGCAGCAGCAGCTGATGAGCTGTTGAAACTTGAGCAAATGCGTCCTGCCTTCACTTGCCTGAGTGCCAGAGGATTTGAACTTCAGCCTGCCTTCCCCTTAGTTGTCCCCCAGTGGTCCAGCAAACTCAAGTTTAAGGTAGTGTTTGCTCTAGAGATTTCGTTCATGGTGAATTAGCTTACGGATAAAGGTGTAGGTGAAATGCAGAGGAAAGAAGTCCTTTTAAAAATAATACACCTACAGTGACCCGTGCATTTCAGAAATTCTTGTGTGAGAAGACTGGATTTTGGGAGAGGTGCTTTTTAAAAACAAGCTGTTTGTTGGTATGACTGCTTTTGACATTTTTTGCGGCTGGTGGGGCCACAAGATTATAGATATGTACCAAATGGTGGAGGTATTTGGGAAGTTACTTAAAATAGCAAGTATGACTCCCTGCTTCCCTCCTCGGTTTGGTTCCATTATGAAGCATGAAGTGATATCCTTAGCTAGCCCCACCCCCAATAAAAAAAAAATTAAAAAATCAGTATGTTTGTATTCAGGATGTGTTTTGCAAACTTCAAAATACAGAGTATGTAAATTTTTGTTTACTTTTAAATGACAAATTCTTGTGTCGAAGAACATAAGGGGTGTGTAGGGGAAGAGTGGTCAGCACAGCAGTTGGAGGGCTCCTCCTGCTCCTCTTTTTCCCTTGCAAAACCAAGGTGGGAAGAAAGCCAATGTCTTGGGCAAAAATTATACTAGGGTTTCCTAAAGGCAAAAAGATTTCAGCCTCAGCTGTTGAAAACTGATCCTGAGATACTGCTGATAATGTGGTCTTCTGTGAGAAGCTTGAATGCTGTTGCAGGTGACAGCTGACCTAGTTACTCAAGCCTGGTTCAGGAGCAGTGGCCAGCCCTGGCCCCCAGGAGAGACAGGGACGTGTGACCACCCCACGGGGACCCTGCCCTGGCCGTCTGATCTACAAGAGATCTTCTGTCTCCTCCGTGTAATTAGTGGCAGAGTTTAAACCAGCACACTGGCAACAGTTTGGTGCTTTTATTAAAAGCCCGTACCCAAGGGAGGAGAGATAAAAGGGGCACGGTTTGCAAAATGCCTGCATGGCTTAAGCTTGTGCAGAAGGAAGGTGTCTGGTGACTGAGAGGTTGTAGAAAGAAGGAAAGCTTACGGTGTAGATTATACCATTTAACACAATGATTTGCATATCCTTCAAAATACCTACTTGGTGGTGGTTGTTGGTTGTTTTTTTTTAAATCAGAGTAAAAAACTCATTTTGCTTCATCCCCTTTTAAACTCTTCAAAATAAGATTTAGTTGCTTAAGATGGCGTGTTCAGATTCTCGTACTACCAGTCGTAATTAACTCTTCTCTCTTACCTTGCCAATTGCTTCAAACAATGTATGAATTCCCAACAAATGTTAGCAGAGACCTGTCTCTCTGGGATCCTAATTTGCTTGGGTTTGGAGTTGCAGTGAGAGGCAGGGAGAAGGACCAAGTAAGCCCATCGGTACGAGTTTCATTATTGCTACTTGTATGCTGGTCGTTTAAGTCGAATGAAATTGGAAGTGTATTGCATGCCTTGCACTCACTCTGGCAGCCGTCTTGAGGAAGGAAAACAATTAGTTCCTCTTCATATCACTGGGCTGTGAGTGTGTGCTTGGGGCTGAGTGCGTGTTGGAGTGCTTTCTTCAGCCAGGGTCATTAGTCATACTGTGCAGCCCAGGCTTTTTCTCTGTGAAGAACTGACGTTTTTATGAACCATAAAATAAAGGGAATAATGGCCACGTACGGTGCAACTTCTTAGAATTTTTTTGATGAGGCTTTTATCTGATTTCTGAAAGAAGAGGTAAAGGAACAAAGAGACAAGAGGGAAATGCAACTCCCCAGAGCACAACTTTTACTGGCGCAAAAGCCAGCTTTCCTTAGCTGAAGCTTGTGAATGCGTGGGAACCAGGTAATACTGCTTTCTGGGAAAACAAACGTGCATCTCCGTCTTTATTTTTCAAGTAGACTCCAATGTGTATACACAAACAGATCTGAAAACTTTGCTTTGTTAAACAGTTCTCCTAGAGGCCCTTTTGTGCTTGATTGCAATTTTGTGGAGTCAAAATTTTGTGGTTTTGTCCAGCTTCAAACCAATATTAACATAAGGCAGAAGAGAAATATATTTGTGAATTAGAAAAGGGGCGAAGAAGAGAGCTAAATGTTTCCAGCATCCATTAAAGGCAGCTCCTCACTGTAGTTGATTGAGTTAATGAAGACATTGGGTTGTGTAAAGCAGCTGCTGCTGGTCTGATATGGCATATTAGTTTATGACTGTTCAAAGGGTAGATCCCAAATTTGGAAGTAGTACATTGGAAGATTTAAATTTCCCAGTTATTAAACTAAAAGTGTGGGGATTTTTTGTTTGCCTTTTTTTTTTTAATGATCAGCTTACCTGAGAATTAATTGCTTTTTCATTGCCATATCAGTTTTGATGTGAAAGTCCATATTACGCTTTTATTTTAAACCAAACTTCTCCATGTTGTGTGAGGACCTCAGGATCATATTTTGTGGATGAGAAGAGTGTGATGCTTGTTTGGCAGTACTGCTTCCTTTATTTTCGTTGACTTTCCTGTTTAGCTGCCAGGCTCTGGATAACATGGGAGCATACTGAGAAATGTTCATACTGCCGCTTAAATTAATGCTGCCAGTGCTCTGGTTCCCTGGGTTGCCATGACTCTGGTTAAGTGTACTTGGTCTCCTAAATGCCATGATGCTCAAACATCCAACTCGGTGTGGAAAAAGCTGCAATAGAGTTTCCTTTTAAGCATCAGAGGCTGACCAGCTACAGAATAATTCTTGAGGATGAAATGAGTTCCCAGTGTGCTCTGGTGCCAGGAGCCAGTGGCTTTGTGGTAGGTGTGACAGGCCATATACTCCTGGTTCAAGATTGGTTAAAGATTGTGAGTCAGTGGCTGCATCTAGGTTTTTCTTCCCGGTAGCTCTGACTTGTCTTGACCACACAAAACACAGGAGTTGAAAGTAATTGAGCATGTGAGGTTTAAGAGGTGAAGAACAAAATCCTAACCAGTTCTGTCTCATTCAGTGACCCAGGTGCTGCCATTTTCTTCTGTGGAAGCTGAATGCCGCATGTAATATCCTATATATATATATATTTGTGGAAGGTGGGGGGTTTGTGCAGGGGGGGAGGCTGGGCAGGGGGAGTCCTTGGCTGACCCAGGCTGTTGCATCTCCACTGTTTGTATCTCTAATATCCGTATTCACAGTTACATCACGTCATGAGGTCTGGCTGGCTCTGAATTCAGTGTTTGAGTACTCCTAATTTCACATACGCAGGGCAGCACTGAAAAGACACAAGCTGCAAAATTGTTATAACTTAACAATCATTTTTCAACCTCCTTCTTGTCGTATTTCTTTGAAAAATAAGGGATGTTTCTTTTGCAGAGCTGTTGATTATGATTATGAAACTGTATAATGTGGATGTAAACAGTTAATAGTACTAAGTAAGCTTTTAAATATTATTCCTAAGTGTCCCTATACCATGTGTGATATTGAAATACAGTAGCTAACTTCTGACCCTTAGACATATTTGTAGAGTTGGAATATTTTTTTGGTGTGAGTCAAGCCTGCTTTTTAGTTCAATAATACATATATTTCAAGTCCTGTAGTCGTTGTCAGGGTACTGGCTTCTAATTTGCACATCCTGTAATATTGTGTCCTGTAATATTAGATCAACCTTGCAATTTGTGCAGGAAGGTGAAGAATGTGCATGACTTCTGGTAATTGTTAACCCACATGATTTGGGCCATCACAAGTAGCCTTCCCATCTTTCAGTAAGTATTTTACTGCAGTTTTGAACACAATGCTGAGCATATACTAACCTGTATAGAATATTACTCTAGTAAATAATAATAAAAAATATTCTAATTGCAACTAAGCAACCTCTATTTAAGAAGCTTATTTTTCTATAATCTGTTTTGGTTTTAGTATCTTGTCATATTCAATAGCTAGCAATTGATAGTGTCTCAAAGAGCAGAGCAATAGACAAAGTATTTTCTCTCTAGCTGGGCAAAATTGGACTTTAGAGCGCAGAAAGGGTCAGGTTGGGAGCACCTCTATAACAGTACTAGTGCATGTCATCCTTCTAAGGTAGGATTTTTGAGATCGTTAAGACAGTGACTTTATTCACAGTAAAAGACAACTGTAGAGAATGACGCAGGAATTTTAGTGCAACTATTTGGTATTTAAGAATTTTCCAGTATAACGCCATACACTTAGAGTATTCAAGGGAGAAAACAGTCCACTTTCTGGAATTTTTGCTAGGCACCAGGTTTCGCTTCCCTGAGAAGCGAGCGCTGTTTCAGAGCGTATTGTAGTGGGAAAGGAGATGTCAGAGAGCAGCGCTGCTGCTGCTTCTGCTTCCGACAGCATCCTTGAAAAACCTGCCCAGCTGAACTATCAGCAGCCAAAACCTGGCAGAGGTGGGGGTGAAGAGAGAGGAGGTTGCTTACCTTGACAGGGACACGAACATTGTCTAACAGTGCCACCCAGTGATGTCTGCCATATCAGCATGGGAGAGCTGGGCTCTCTGTGTGCCACTGGGAGGGGGTTGAGCTGAGGGGTCCAAGCCCCATGGGCACAGAGCACTAAGGCACACGCAGTGTCAGGTTTGCTCGTGCTTAAGCTGTCTTCTAGGAGTTGCATATTTGAAATGAGGGCAGTAAAGCCACATGTTGACAAGCTCCATCTCCTTCCAGCTTGAGGAGGTAATCTGATTTAAGTACACACGTAGGGGATTCAGCTTTGTAGCTATGTCTCAGGAGAGATGATTTTTGGCATGTACAGAATGCATTTAATTCCGCATGCCTCATTCATATACGGTAGTATCAAGCTGACAGTGCAGTCCCTCTGCTGTAAATGGAATAAGAGCTTGTTCTAGCTCTTTGACCCATTTCTAGTCCATATGTGCTAAGAGCACAATAACTAAGGCTGGGTTCAGTGGCCAAATATGGCAGTAAATGAGCATAACTGGGCTCTTGAATTGAATTACCACTGAGTATTTCTCACTGATCTAAACTATAAATCAGTCTTCTGCAAGCACACTTACCTTTCATGTTTGAAAAAAACCTAAAAGGTGATTTTTGAAGTGTTATGAGGAAGAGAGACTGTATAATTTAATCTTTAACTGAAATGAATATGTTATTGCTTCACACTGTGAAAGGTTAAAGTGCATTTTAAAATCAGAAGCAGGACTTGAATCTTGATGCATCGTTCTTCCTAGAAATACTTTGATGAAAGGAGGGATAAAGTAGATATTTACCTTTCTCCAGAGGTCAGTGATAATGTTACCAGTAAGAGCATAAGCTAACAGTGCTGTTTCAGAATGTGGGGGTTTGGGGAGTTTTTTGTGGGGGCTTTTTCTGTGGTTTTTTGGGGGGGTTTTTTGGTTGGGTGGGGGTTTGTGGTTTTTTTTTTTGAGAGGATTTGTGTTGATAATGTTAGAAAAGAAGCACTCTCAAGAAAGGGAGTGATTTTTACTTTTTTAAAAAAAATAAAATATTTTCTTTCCCTTTTTTTCTTGATATATTTAAGCTCTTTGGAAGCCAGAGTCTGAAGGTAGGCACCTTTATGTAGATCAGACTTTTCTGCATCCAGTGAAAATGTTGGCACTGGCACCTGATCTGCAAAAGCTTCTTTATAAAACAGGACTAAATCCTTAATTTTGTTCTGTAAGCTACACAGAGTGAAGTAAAAATTGCTTGTAGGACTTCTTAAACTCTCTTCCCTCTTGAATTTCTGGATGGTGGCAAAGACCTAAAGGATTTTCTTTCCTACTCTTGTCTTTGAAAATCTGCAGGTGTAAGCTGAGTTTGGCTTTTGTGCTGTCTGCTTTGAATTAGCTGAGTCCATTTATAAGTGGAACTCCTCTTGTGTTCATAGGGACTAGTGGTGCCAGAGAGAAAACTCCCCAGCTGAACAGGTTCAAAGCACTTCTTGAATGCGAGGCTGGAGGTGTGTGAGGAGACTGGCACTGTCTGACATGTGCAGAGCTGCTGTGAACCTTCACATACTCCAATAAGCAGAATTTGACAATTTTCATTTAGTGCTATTCTAAATTACATCAGAGTAGAAGAGAAGGAAGAACATTAAAGCTCTAAAGTTATATATGGATAACTTCAAAAAAACCCCACAGCCTTTTTAGGTTGATGGGATCTCCTGTATCATCACTGGTTCCTTTTTGATGTAAACACTTGTTCCTAATGATAGTCAGTGTTGAATCTTTGGTGTATGGACATTCTGTAGCATTTTGCAATAGTAAAATATAAAAACCATGCAATATAAACCAAATCTGCAGTCCCCTCTCTCATGTCAAAATACATGGACCAGTTGCTAGCAAAGGAAGAGGTACTGAGCCATCTGGATTCAGGGTTGTGTTTTAACTGTTGTTCCAGTGTCACAGTCGAGATCTAGTACTGGTTTCTCCATAGCAGGGCTATTAAATCTGTATGCTTTCTGGAGTCCAGTATTCACGTCTGTACAGGAGCAAACGTAACAAGTGCTTTTCTGCAGTAAAGGCAGTTGTTCTTCTGTTTCTTTTTTTTTTCTTTATGAAATGTACATGATGGTGTGTTTAAAATTTAAAAATACCCAGCTCACGCAGATAATAGTTCTTTCTGCTGGAAGGTAGACAATGCAAGTGATCTCTCAATGTATTTTTTTCGGAATAGTCTTTCACAGGATCCAATATTTTGACTTTACTTGGTCTCACTGTCTGAATTCTAGTGTTTAGCTTTCTTCTGGCATTTGTTCTAATATGTTCCATAACTAAAGTGAACACGTTTTTTTTTCTCCATGGTTTCTTAATGTCAGATTTGCAGTAACATGCTGTGCATGTACCAGGACATGAGCTTGTGTAGGTGTTTTGGTCTGTGTTAGTTCTTTACTCAGATAATTGTTAGCACTATTTAAGTATTTACTTTCCTGGCTTACATTTGCTTGTTCCTGATGGGTTTGAAAAGAGTAGCCTGGTGCCATCTGTTATTTTCAGCCTACTGTATAGCATGACCTTTGTAATCCTGGTCAGATGTAGCACAGTGCTGCCTTTGCTGGAAAGTATTTCACAAGGGAGGCTGCTTCTCCTTCCTACCCATTTAAAAACCAAACCTGGATGATTTCACTATTTTGTGGAGTTTAATTATTATTGTATGTTTAGCAAAGGCTTTTCCCACAGAAGGGACTTGATTAGCATACAGGCTCCAAAACTACATCTGCTTGGTGTTTGCTGCTGCTGCAAAGTTTGAGCTGTCATTTCTTTTAGTTCACAGGACTGCTCAAAATGTGAGAATACGTAGGAAACTTATTTGTTTTGTTCTGCAGAAGTAAGGTTTGTTTTCCTTTCTTAACTTGTGAAACCACTAACCTGTTAACCCTTAACCCAAAACATGGAAACCCCTACATTATAGTCTGTGTGTAGTCTTCCTCCTGCAAAGGGAAGTGGGGAGAGAGGGAGCACTAAAGGAATATATCAATTTTAAATACCAAAATTCTCGATTTTGAGCACCTTCTGTTTTGTATTTTGTTATCTTAGGGGACTGATCTCAGTCTCATTGACAGGTCCATCAAAATTTCAGTGCAGGAAGTGAACCTTCAAATCAGAAGTCTGTGATACAGATTCAAATATGTACCTTTTAGAACTTAATATTCAGAATTAACTCTAAGTGTAACTGTGATGATGAAACAAAGGAGTAGAAATGTCCAGCAAAAGAAGTGAATCTTAAGATCCCTGTATTTTTAAACAGGAGATGCGTTTGGGAACTTAAAATGCTTATACATGGGAGAAAACCATGACCATTCATAGTATTTATACACTTAATACTGCTGTTTCCTAAACCAGAGGTATTCAGCATGCTTCGAACTATTGATATTGATATTGACTTAATGATAAAAAAGGAAGATTGCAGCAAAACAAAGCAGAAAGCTAACAACCCCCCAGCCCTAAGCTGACCACTTTCAGAAACATGGCTGTACGTTCTCCTGTCCAGTCAAATAGTAGAAAATGAGATTTGTTTTTTCTTTATTTTTTTACGCTCACATCTGTTAATGTTCTTTGTTTTCATAGTGAAGTTGGTTTTTTTTCTCCAACATGTTTTAAATTATCACATTTCTTTCAGTAATTGAGCTGGGAATTAGCAAGAGTCACAGTTAATTGTGCATTTCTAGGCAGATGTGTAAGCTTCTGACTGGTGCTTAGTTCCTTTACCATTACTTTAGTTTGGAGAGATTAGGTTGAGTAAAATGGTATAGTAATTTTTCTTGCTGAACTGCTTTTCAGATATGTGTTGACTATAGTAGTTAATCAAATTGTTGGGCAAATTAAT
>WEIS01051497.1:0-11335 GCA_013389965.1 Todus mexicanus | reverse complement strand
TCAAATTGTTGGGCAAATTAATTGAAGTTAACTAATAATTATAATTTAGGAAGTCATAGCTATCAAGCATTTGATGTTTTAGTGACATTTGAGACGTTTCTGTATGCATTATCCTTCGTTTAGGCCTGAAGAATATCCTGCACAGGGGGATCAACCCAGGAGATGTATAGGTATGACAAAAATGTGTATCAGTGGAAGAAGAGAGACGTTTCAACAGACTTTAATACAAGTTGGAGGCAGTCTAGTTTTATACATAGCTATCTGTACAGAAATGATGGTCTTAAGATGATAAACGCTCTCTGCATCTGCATGTTAAATCTCAGAAGTAACCTGTATGATAAAAGAAGTAGTAACTGTCCTTCTCTGAAGCAAATACAAGTTTCGTGAAGTGGAAGTACCTGATACATAGCAGGGTTTCATAATGGCAACAGTTGCTAGACTATCTCTGAGGATTACATATATTATCTAAAGAGAAGACAATGATTGGGAAAATTATTCTGACTTTTTGAGGTAGAAGAGACCTGCTGGCTCACAAAGCATGAGAGCTATTGAACAGAATGGATTCCTTTACAGGAAGCACTGTTAGGTAGGTGATGTGGAAAGGTGCATAGGACATAATGTTATTTAAACCATGTTGTAAAATGATCCATACTTTTATTCAAACTTGTATACCTAGTATTAGAAAATGCGTATATTTTTTCAGTGAAACTACGTGTGAACAGCCTTCATCCTTATATTTAGTAGAGAAGTTCCTGTGCAATAATTATTTCCTAAATACCTACCTGAAGTAACTGTTGGATCAGAATGCTATATATATAAATACATAGAAGTCTGTTGTGTGTATATGCACGTAATAAAACTTTAAAAATGAAATATATGAAATACATATACAATTATATAAAATAGATATCTTTTATATATTGGCCACTGAGTGACTGCGGCATAACACTTGCCTGTGCTGGGCAGTATTGCCAAAACCTGAACCATAACTGTGAATGTCGTCTCCGAAGAAATTCCTCCCTCCAAGTCAAGAGCTGATGTCCTCTCCCTGCCATGGCAATGCTGCCTTGTTGCTGTTAGGGCTCTTCCCTGAATTTCTGCATATGTAAATACTTGGTTGATAATGAACTAGCAGTTGCTAGTCTGCTGGGAAGCTGCTTACATGAGCTCTGCAGCTTGTTTGCATCATATACATGGCACCACTGGCTAAATTAGCAAAATAGTGATGGTAACTGATTGGGAATCTGAAGGGATTATTTTAAAATCACAAAGAGTGGAATTACAGGACTGGGAAGAACCTGTTCTGGAGCACTGAATCCAGTCATCTGTCAGCTCCAGCGCTCTTGCAGGCCTCTCCAAAAAAGATTCAAACTCAACTTTAGCACTGTTGAGATTTGTTTCTCTGTCTTCCTGGATTCAAAGACTTTGTGAGACCTTTTCAACACTCGTGTCTGGCAAGCTTCTTATTTATGACTCAATTTATACCAACTTGTTTTCGGGTCATCTCTGTCCACTGGTTTCTCTGCAGCCCATTTTTCTTTCTCTGTTACTGCTCTGTCTCTGCAGCAGGTAACCATCTCTCTCCCTTCTCCCTTTCTTATAAAACATGCTGTGCTCATCTTCACAGCCCTGCTCTCTACCACTTAGGGTATGAATTTATTTCCTGATCGCAAGTGACCAGAGCTATTTGTGGTGTTCCTGGTGATTGCTCACCACTACCTTCCTAATTACTACATCTCATGTATTCCAGGGTTGTACATGTTAAATAATTTGTGCTGTTTACTGCTTTTCTTTTCTCTCCTTTAAATGTATTTAGAAACAAAAACTGCATGTATGTAGCTAATTTAAGCAAGGAGTAACCTGATGGTCTTTCAGGAAGAATTTAGAAGACTCTCAAACCTCTGCTAAATAGAGAACAGTGACAAGAATAGTTTAAAAGGTTGTTGCTTGGTAATTTTCAAGTTGGACTGTGCAAAATATCCTAAACTTACTAATAGGAACAAAATCCTTCCCTGTCAGGAGAATGCTTTGGGTTATGCAATCAGCATTTCCTTTTTTTTAAGCTCAATATTTCTGCAATATACTGTTGATATTCACTTCAGGAAATCATGTACAGAGAGCCTGAAATAAATAGACTGCAGTGGAAACATAGCCTAAAAATGGTCTTGGATGTCTCTAAGTGCAGTAAGTAGCTTGAGGGGAATTGTCACCTGGTTCTTGCACACCAAAACCCACTATGTTGAAATTTTGGTGTTCAGAATATAGTACTGGAGACCTTAAGTATTTGCCTTTGGTACTATGGGATATTTGTGGGATGGTTTTTTTGGTGTTTGCTTTGTTTTGATTTTGTGGGGGGTTTTGTGGCTGGTTGTTACTGCTGATTTTTTGGTGTTGGTGGTCTTTTGGGGGTTTTTGGTGGTTTTTTTGTCAAGCTTTTTTTTCCCCCTCCTTTCTTGGAGAGAGGGGATCATACTTGGAAAGCAAACAAAACTTTCTATTTTTAATACTTGCTGTTGTCGTGAGAGAACAAAAAACCCATGAAATTCAAAGCAGTTCTTACCTGCTGAATGCCTATCCTAGCAAGGACTGTAGAAATGTTATTACCTCTAGGTTCTATGTAATTGCTATCAATGTGGATGTGATGCATTTACTTGTACATTAAACAAGATTTATTTATTTTTACCCTGTTTATCTCAAACTCCATGTGATCTCTCCAGTAATGATAGAGATTAGCATTGTTTACAAACAAATCTCTTGAACCTGGCGTGAACTCTTAGAGGTGAGAGTGAGAAATTCAACAGTAAAGTTCATGTTTGCAAAATTAACACCTAAAGTTATAGAGAGAGGAATTAGAGATTCCTAGCATGGGAATATACTTAAACCATGCTCCTGAAACACAGAGTGGGAGCACTGGATTGCTCATGTATTGTCCTTGATTCCTGTGAAGGGATAGTACTATAAAAGCCTGCTTCAAACTGCGTGATTGGAACTGTCAGTCTCAAATCTTGTATGACTCTCAGGCTGGTTGTGTGACCTGTGTGGAGTTAGTAGCTGTGGCGTGCAGCTTGGAGGGCTGAGTAATTCTCTGCAGTGAAAAGGTGAAATGCCATAGTATCCTCCTACTCTTATTTCTGAAGAAGCACATTAGGTATACAAAGCAGAAAATGACCTAATGTTTTTTGTTCTTCAAACTTAGCACGAACTGATCTTGTGATTTCAACACAGAATTTACAGTAGCAAGAATTCTACTTCATATGTCATGACAAATCTCCTTTTAATTAATCTAGGTGTTTTTCTCTGAGGGTTAATAAGTCATTTCTAGTTAATCTAGTAGAAGGTTTGCTTGATAGTTCTATTCTTTGTGGGTGCAATATTCTGCAAACAACGAATACTTCACAAAAACCTTTCTGGTATAGCAGCCAAACATTATCCGTAGGATCAGAGAGTGTATTGCATGTGTAAATTCAGTTCAGTTTTTCAGTTAGGAGATGTAAGTTTATATAATTTACTGTAATGCCCTTTGATGGAGGGAGGATGGAGTTTGCCATTTTTCAGCTCATAGCCCTCTCCCACTCTCTCCAACAACATCCTCCAAGCTGGCTCCCCATCATTTAATAACTTTCATACCAGTGTATCCTGCAGCCTTGCGGTTGTGATATTTTTATCGATTGCTCTCTGGCTGGCCAAGGAGCAGCAGGCAGGGGCAGCTGGCAACCAGCATCTTGGGAAGCTCAACTCCACCGGTGTTGCTCTAATTGGCAGCCAGCCACGGTGAGCTGCTGTGCAGCAGCCTGGTGCAGCTTTTGGACTTGGCACAGCACAACTGCAGTCTCAGGTAGCAGGGGAAGGAGAGTGGTGCTTTCTGAACCATTGTGAAAGAGCAAACTCAGGTTACTGCTCTTCAGAGTTCAGCAGAAACCTTTACTTCGTGCGCTTGAGTCACTTACTGAAGTAAGGCTGCAGAGGAGAGGGTCTAGGAGCCCAGAGGAAGGAGGATGGTATTGTATTGCAGAAGCGATGTAGGAGATGTAGGCTAGACAACAGGTAGCCTGCTGTCATGTTAGCAATGAAAGGGAACTGTCAGGGTCATCACATTCTTCATTCACCCTTAAATATTACTTGTTTAAATATATATGTAATAGAAAGTGAAAGTTGCTGCGAGCTGGCTAAAAATTATGTAACTCCTACCAGAGGCTTTCCATTATAATTTTTGTTTCTTACTGTGATAGATATGTCTCACTTTTTTCCTGAATAGGGCTTTGGGTAGCCTGTTGTGGTTGTGGGGTTCTAATGAAGCTGATGTCATTTTACTATCAGTCAATTAAAATAGAAGATGTACAGGTATATCATGAATGCAAGTCGTGTTGCCCTTAAAGATGTTGCAGATTTATGATTGTATCGGAGTGAGTGGGAACAAGCTACCAAAGTTATTTATTTATGGTCATGACAGGAAAGAAGATGACTCTTTGCTTCAACGGTATCGGTCCCTGTCTTTAATCTTTAATTAACTCTCTGAATTTGACTATATCTGCAAATAGCAGATGGTGAAGTGTTGCCAAATTGCCGCTCCTCATCTGCTTCTCCCATATATAATTTGTAAGAATATAAGTATAAAGAAAATATATCCAAAGTCCTCAGTACTATATTCCCTGATAGCAGGGAGTTGTGTTCGTTTTTCTTTTGGCAATTAAGTTTAACAGTGAGCAAGAGATTAAATAAAGCATTTGCACAAAAGAACACTTTCATGATCGATTTTTGAGAACGAGCAGATGTGCAGCTACTTCAAAACTTTGCATTGTACTAAACCAAATGAATAATTGATCTTGAACTGTGTGGTGTTCAAATGAAGTGGATATTGACCTACAGATGAAGTATTTTGCTTCTTTCAGGTGCTAATAAATAATGCCTTTTGTTACTTGCAGTGGTGCCTCTGAACTGTGATGGGGCTGTAGTAATTGAACACAAAAAGCGGAAGAAGGGCTCATTGAAGGCAGAAGTCCCTTTTGGGGTGCTGGGGCAAACACAGTGACTCTAATTTTACCCAGGAGAAATAAAAAAATGTGTCAGCTCTGACGAAGACTGGAACTGTAGACTGTTGTCTTGACAGCATTTGTAAAAGCTCCCCTTGGTTACAGAATATCTGTTATTGCCTTTAAAAGAAAAAATATAAATACAGATTTAAAAGTAAAATTGAAATATTGAGAAAACTTGCTGCTTGGCCAGTCACTCATCTCTTGATTGAAAAGTATTTCATATGCAAGGCTGGCTTTGCTTTATGTTTTCAAGGCGTTAGTCTGTAGATGGTGCAGACTTCAACTTGAATATTATACTTGCTGTAAATCATATGTGGGGTTACATCAGCAGGTCTTTTTAAGGCAATGATTTGAAGCTTACCGATGTGGGCTTGACCATATTACTTCTAAAGATGGCCTCACTGTTCTCTAACTTAGGGGTCCGTTGGAGTCCTGCAACCTGAGGGAGGAAATAGCTTCTGTCCTTTAAGAATTTATTTGGCTGTAGAAAATTTTATACCAGAAGAAGAAATTAGCCCAGACTTTTATCCTAGGAGCAGAGCCTCACAGCACTCAAACAGTTTAACAAATGCATGGCTGAGCAAAATATGTCCGTAGAAGCAACAGACTTCAGGGAAAAGACTTGGGGGAAGGCGGGGGGAGAAAATGAGTAGAGGTTTTTATCCATTATCTGTACTCTTTGGCAATATTTTATTAATGGTTTTTTATGGCTTCTTAACTTTTCAATTCCATTCTAATTAAGTTTGCATTTAGAGTGTGCCCATTACCTCTAACTGGTATTTGTCATACTGTCAGGGTTTTATGCTTACTTTTGCTGTCTAGTAATAGACGTGTGGAAAGCTGCTTCTCGAGTATACGAGTTGAAAATGAAGACATTAATTTTGCCATCTTCACAGATCAGTCTGTCATGGCACTTAAAAAAAATCTGTTTCCAGAAGAGCTAGTCACTCAGAGCAGTGTTCTAATGTACTTGTAGTCAGGGGGAAAAAGGGATTCCTGGAAGAGGAAAAGTAAAATATGTTTTGCTGAGCATGATTCGGGAGGTTGGCTGACTTGAATCAGATTAAACCTCAGAGCTCAGATGGTGTCAGTTGTGTTGTTGGGAGGCTGGTGGAAGTTGACAGTTTCTCCTTCTGTAGGTGTTATGCATGTGGGTAATGTGGTTACCATCTTCTTCAAAAGAAATTCACGGAAAGAACCGTAGGTAGGAGAAAAAGCTTCTAGTTTCTGATTAGTGTCATGTAAGCATTCAAACCAACTAGATGGACAGCCCAGTTTTTGCATTTAGAGTTTTACTTGTACTCCTATCACATGAAATACAACCAGAGGATGGACTGTGACTGATGGGGGGTTTGTTTTGGTTTGCTCTGCTAACTCATCTCTTAACTGACTGTATTGCTGAAATTGTGTGATGGTAGCAGCTAGAGGCCTTGGCTGAAAAGAAGAGGCCATTTAATGAGGTATTTGTAGACACTTGGGGCTGGATTAGTCTTGCCCCACCTCTCCACCTCAGGTAATTGCTTTCATCTCCTCTTCCAGGCAGTGGAGAGCAACATGCATGTGGGACACAAATCTGACCTATTTAAGATTCATACTGCAGAATGAGCTCAATTGTGCTGTCAAAATGCTGGTAAAGGCAGCCTAAAGATACTAGGTTAGTCACGCGTATCTGTAGGTAATCATATGTTATGATGCATGTGAAGTCTCTGCTCTGGGAGCATGTTCCACTTTAAGACAGTGTCTCAGTGTTTGTTATGTTTATGGAAAACTCAAGGGGGCTTGAAAAGGTGTTTAATGTAGTTCTGTCTGAGATGGTCGTTGAGGTGGTTTCATGATCTGGGTTCTGGTTTGCCTGGCTTCTCAGACAAAATGCAGAATAGGCAAGTGAAGAGTGTGGGGAAAGTGGTGAAACTTGCTTCTAGTCATGGAGCAGGTTCATGGCAGAGCCAGAAGTGCTTAGAACATAAGAGAGCCAGTTCTCTGGACTGAACTAACTTTTAGTTTCATCTAACAAAGCATAAAGAAATAGGTTGATCTAGCTTTGATGTTCAGTATATTGGGTCATTTTTGGAAGTCTAAACATGACCTGACTATAATTTTATAACTGGGTCAGGCAGAGCTAGAGGAGGTTTGGTTGTGTGGGGGGGGTGTTTCATTCTTGTTTTAGTATAGTGAAGATAAAGAGGACTTCAGTAAAATAAGGGTGGTCCAACATTTTGAGAAAAAACCCTGACTGCGTCCTCCTAGTCCTCTTTTTTTTTTTTTTTTTTTCAAGTGAAAGAACTCAGACCAAAACATAACTTCCCCAGTTTTGTATTTTACTTGAAAATGAACATAAAATCATAGAATTGTCAGAATTGGAAGGGACTTCAAAGATCATCCAGTTCCAACCCCGCTACCGTGGGCCGGACACGTCCCACTAGATGAGGTTGCTCAGAGCCCCCCAAAAACCTCCAGGGATGGGGCTTCCACCACCTCCCTGATATTCAATATATTCATCTGCCTTTCAGCTACTTTCTCTTGAGTGTGTTAAAAGATGGCTATGCTTCTTATGCTAATCTATAGATTAGAATGCATATTGTCCTATATTCTGGCTCCCAGCAGAGAAGACACAACTTCTGCAACTGTTAGACATAAACCAAAACTGGAAACCTGCTTTTGCAAGAAAATCACGGGAAAAGCATCAGACTAAGTGGATTTGCAGTGACGAAAGCATGTTCAAACCAGTACACAGCTGTAATTTTAAAAACTGGACGCTTCATTTCTGTTTTTAAATCCCTGTCCTTAATGGGGGATAACAAGAGATTTAAGCGATAGGAAGGCTTCTTGATTGCAGATTCCAGCGTTAGTTGAGGTTTGCTCTAAAACATCATTTTCTCTTCGCCTGCCTTTCATCTCAGTCCCAAAAAATCTGACAAGAAAAAAGCGAGAAAAAATATGACTGGAATTAACATGATGTAGATGAAATATGTATGTTTTCCAGGGAGTGATTTGTTACGTGATTTAAAGCTAATTTTGAATGATAGCGTTTAGCAAGAGTTACTGATAGAAGTGGGTTGTCATAATCATTTGTAAATGGGAGCCTTACAGGGCACATGGCAGGGGAAAAGAGCCCCTGGAAAAGTCAAGCCCTGATGTTAGGGTGCAGGAGGTAGCAGACAGGTCTGTCTGCATAGCAGAATTGTGTGAAGAACCAGAGATTGTCCACTTCTCATTCTTCTTATCCCTTACCTTCAATCCAGCATGAGTGTCTTTGACTCCAGTATAATCTTACAGTGGCAGGAGAGAGGTGGGTAGTAATTTATTGTTATTCCTGTTACCTTTTAAGTTTGCCAATGCGCATTTGTAACCCTGCTGGGTCGTACACAGTGACTTTACCTTGGCAACTGCTTTGTTTGCTGTAAAGCAGATAAAAAGCTGTATAATCCTTGTGGCTGGCACTTGCAGGAGTTTTTTCAAGTAGATGTGAAGTTGCTGGCTGAGTGAGCGCTGCCATTGCATGGTAGTCCCCCAGGCAGCACATTTTCTCCTTCCCTGGCTGCTCCATTCAGAGGGGGAAATGGACGCACTGTTCCTCAAACTTGCACTGTCTTCTGTTGGTGACCAGACAAAGGACGTGTGCAGGGACTCATTTTGTTCATTGTAAATGAGAAATTTGAATTTGTTCTTCCTTCTTGCTGCTTTCTCCAATAACAGGAATGCCAGTGCTTAAAGGAACGAAGGTTCTCATGGCTTCTTTCAGCTGTTCATTCAAAGAGTTGTTCATGGAGTATGGATAACAATGTTAAATATGACTAGAAAGGCCAGTTATGGTAACCATTGAAGAACAAGGATATCAGAGATCAAGTATGCAAAGGCTAAGTATTCAAGTGGTAAAGCTCTTCAATCATGTGCATGTGCGTTTACATTTTCCAATTTTAGGAATACAGTGTTGAAGATGAGATTTTGGAAGACCATGTCACATTCTCTTGGTAACTCCCTAAAGGCAAAATGTTAGGGAATTGGGGGCAGTGGGGAATACAGCTCAGTGAAATGGTCTCATACATCATCTTGTTCTTGCTGTAACTGATTGCAAAAATATGTTAAAACAGAGAATGAGGAATGCTGACTGGTCTTACTCTGGAGGAAGCAGTATCACACCTGATTTCAGTTTCCAAGAACATGCTTGTGGGCTTCTTATTTTAGAAATATAGACATTTTAAGAATAATACTCCCCTCACTGCGTTCTTCTGTGGTTATATTTAAAACAAAACCTGTTTCTTTTCACAAGAGTGAAGGCAGTTTATCATGTTTCTAGGGAAACCTACAGATTGATTTCTCCCTCTCCATCATGTGCTAAACTTAAAAAGATGCTGTAAGTATTGATAACCAGCTGATCAACATGCTGAGTGTGCCCCATTTAATTTGCTGTTGATACTAATCTAGGGGTTTTGGTCCCCTTGGAACGAGAACATGGTAAGCTTTCATCAAAATTTGCTGATATTTCCATTTTGTTGAGAGTTATTAGAAGAATAATAAAACGTTCACAACTGACAGTTGCACAAACCAAGCACTCCTTCTTGGTAAGGTTTATTTAGGCAGTAGGTAACCCTGGATTGGTTAAATCCCAGTAAAATAAAACATTTCCCCAAGTTGCACCAGAACAGAATTGCCTAGATAGCAATTGCTTTTTATAGCATGAAGCCGATACTGCAGGTTTTCTGTAGCTGCACTACAGGATGGAATACAGGGTCTCTTTCAGTAAGTTTTGTTCCAGGTAGTAACAGATTAGTGGTTTTTCTCTTGGGTGTTGATATAGCTTGTCCTGCTCCTTTGTAAGATTATTTCCTGTAGTCTAATATACAGTGAGGACAAAGCAGTTCTAGGTTTACTGTTAAGTTTGTGTGTGTGTTATTTAATATTTTAAATACGTGCTGAGTGTAAATGACACCTGGGAGACTGATTCGGTGTCTGTTTAGCCCTTAGTGATTTTAAATAGTATTTCTTTTGTGCCAGAGAATTTTTGGTTCTTAGAGGTGAGATGTATTCCCCCACATAATTAGCATCAGTTTATTTGCAAAAGTACTTGAACAGACACTTTTTAAAGCATGATTGATCATGACTGAATTATGCATTCTTTGAAGAGGCTCTCCAAACCAAACTTGTTCAGTCTGAAGATAAAATAAGATTTTATTATTAAAAATAATAATAAAATAAGTTTTGTTGTTTTTTGACTCAGCTAGTAATTGCCAGCTTTGCACTCATAGTCTAGAGCACAAAAATGAAAAAAAACCACCCCATATAGTATCTATTTTTAGTACATATACAACTCCCATTATGTAGAGGTTCTGCAATTAAATTTAAAGAGCTCTTTTAATGGTGAATGAGTCAGAAGAGAATCCAGCAGTTCTGCTGTACGTTTCAGCTGCTGGTTCTGCATTGTTAGTAAGGGTAGTGGGCCACAGGCTTGTCGCAAAGCAGATGACATAGTCAGTACAAAACACCGGAGCTTACGGACCAAACATTCCTGAAGTATGAATACCTATTTAGCTGCTGTTTACATGTGCATCATGGTATCACTGTCAGTTGTACGATCACAACTGAAGTCTCCCCCAGGAGCGTTTTTAATCAGCCCTGGCCTCCTACTTTCCCTTGTCCTTTGTGATAGGCTTTCCCTTTGCTTCTGAATTTTAGATCCTGTTTATGTACCATTAAGTTCCATGTGCTGAGTAAGGAACGAACTGTTTTGCAGAGTTGACTTTATTCTGGTGGCTACTCTTCTTTTTATTACAAAAATATAAGTGTTCCTTATTGTCCAATTTCCTTGGGTGAGCACTTCTCAGTGTCAGGATACCACTATTTCTTCTGTGTGTCAGAGTAAGACTTGGAAATAGTCAGTTGAATCAGGGTGAAAATGGATGCTCTGGTTAGCCAGGGTATAGCTAATTCAAATTTAAATCTATGTTTCTAAGTTTTTTGTGTTTGTTTTTTTGTCATGGCTATTGTCACCTTTTGACCAATTCTACTACCTTTCAAGTTGAAAGCTTAGTTCACTTGTCATATTTGTTTGTGATGGCATTATTCCATTAGAGTGATATACAATTATTACAAGTTAGTGCATCAGATCACTCTGTGCTGTAAGAAAAATCTATAGAAATCTGAGTCTGTGCTCACTCTTAAGTATCAGTCGGCGTCTTTGTACGTGATATGAAACATTTGTGGTTCTCCACCAGCATCTCAGCATGTGTTGGGATAACTTGGCAGAAGCAGGAGGTACCCTGTTACAGGATCAAGCATGCATAGCACTGGTGAGGCCACACCTG
>WEIS01051494.1:0-10341 GCA_013389965.1 Todus mexicanus | reverse complement strand
ATGGTTCTATGTGGCTTTACAAAGATGATATTGTGCCTGGTAAATAATCTGTCTCTTTGCCCAAACTGAGCAGTGTTTGCTTAAAAGAAGGTGCTAGAAGCAGCCATTTCATTAACCAGTTTTATTATGAGCAGGACTGTGCATAAGTTCAATATATTAGAATGAGAAAAAAATCCTCTTTAAGGTAGCTGTAAAAGAAGCATTTGCACCTTCACAGATAACTCTGTAGGATGTTATTCTGCACTGAGCTGTGAGACCAGAGTTGTAGCATGTGTGCTTGTATATTCCATACTGGGAACTTGATGCCAAAGCACTAACACACAGCTGTCCCCCATCATTCTAGTTTTTTACGGCTTTCACAGGCTATTCTAAAACTAGCAGTGAGATTTTGTCAATTCTAATAATAAAAATAACACATGCAATTTCACAATATGCTTTTCTTGTCTCCTGGAAATTTATCTATAGCAGTATCCTCTGAGAATTGTGGTCAGGGAGCATTTTTGAGGCTACTGAAAGTAAAAGATGATGGGTAATGTATGATGTTTTCCTTGGGCAGTAGCTGAATTAGGTTGCTATGTTTTCCAGATCTAGAGGTTTCCTGTATTTCAAGTTAGTATCTAACAGACAGAAAATGTATAGTATTGCTCATCATGGGCAATATGTGCATTTTCTTAAGCAATGTGTCAGGGAAGTGCAGTCTTTGGAATAGTGAGGGGCTGATAGCTAAAAACTGTCTCATTTTAAGAGCCAAGTGGAAGCTTGAACCAAGACAGCTGCGGCAAATTGCATACACGAGAAAGGAGGTTTAAAGTCCACTCCCAGGAGACAGGGAAGGAAACTGTAAGGATGTTCCACTATATAATGAGAACAGGTCAATGTCCGAAGAAGTGCTGAGGTCAAAGCCGTCTTATTTCTTCTGTTCTTAGTACCTATGAGTCTTGGCCATGCAAAATGATGAAGAACACTGGATGAAATGCTGTTGCATTTTATAATGTTTTTATTATATAGACTGTAATCATTGTTAGTTTATTGTCTCCAACAACAGAACCCTTTGAAGCATAATCATGAAGCTAACACTATATAAACTCTTAACAGGTCTTATGAGCTTGTCTCCCTTAAATTTGAAACAGCATTTCTTGTTCTGACTTGCAGTCCATACAGTACACTTTTTCAGTTATTTCTGAGAATAATTATCTATATTTAGGAGGCAACTCCGTGATTTTCCTCTGAAATAGGAACCAGTTTTGAAATTGGAATGACAAGTCTCTGACATTTTTCTTCAAGGACATTCCAGCCTCAGTTTTTCCAGATGTAGCCTAATGCACAAAGAGTTGGAGAAAATTATTTTTATTTTTAGTGCCAGAGGTTTAGCTAGTCAATGCAAGTTTCAGATTGCTTTACTCATGCAAATGTTTAGCAGGACTTGATTGCTCGAACTCCTCATGTTGATTTTGATGAGTTGTTTGTGTGTTTTACTCAGCAAAATAATAAAAATGGTCAACTGCTTGGTGATTTTTCTTCTGATGACCAATTTGGGATTAGTCCATAAGATGATGTTAACAGAGAATATTTTTACACTATAAAGCGTATAAAGGGAAGAAGATGTCCTGGTGGAGCAAGGTCATGTTTGCATTGAGAATCTTTATTGCTTAGAGGAATGCATTATTAAAGATTTAAACATAGTTCTTGTGGTTTGAGGGTGAATTTATTTAAATGGTGCTGTTCATACTGCAGTCTATAGGAACCCAGAGGGAAGAGCACCACACACTAGAAAGCAGAGGGTGGAAGCAGCACCAAGAGGCTCCTATGCAAAAATTTAGTTTCAGAGTTGAAGAGCTTTGCATGCTGTTGTCCACTCAGAAATACATGTGTTGAACAGGCAGCTTTCCGAAAGAAGCAGCAGATGCCAGCAGAACTAGACTTCCTATGTTGGGCTGGGAGCTCTGTGCCATGGAATGTGTCTCCATGCTGTCACCTTCTGCAGAAAACCAACATTTCCATAATGCTAGTAGAGATGTAGCTGCTGACAGAGACTTTTGCCTAAGCAAGGTGACAGGGGAAGCAATCGTTTGGTGTATTGAGCTGGCCATGCAAACCAATATGAACTAAATGTGCAGTCTTTTTTTATTCTCTTTCTCAGAAAGTGGATGCGAGGCAATACTGTGTGAGATCAATGCCTGAAGCAGTGGAGTGAGTGTTAAAAGTCTATGATTTTTGTGATCTTAAACTAAGCAAGACTGTGGGTATATAAGGTGGAGTTTCTATGACTCTCACTTACAGGATAAAAGGGACATCTAACTTACCCAGAGCACTGGGAGCTCTGGGATAGTCACTGACGGACTGGCAATTTTAGTTTACTGGAAAGGCCTTAAGAAGAGGAAACGGCGTCCCTAAGGAAGCGTCTTTAGAGAGCAAGATGGTCAGAGTACCGCAAAAAAAGTGAAAACTACATACAAAATACCAAATGCTTAAGTGTAAGCAGAACTAATCTAGGAGGCAAGTGGGAATGGAGGGGTCCTGATCCTGTCATTAGAGAATTAAAAAAGCACAGAGAGTAGACAGAATACCCAAACTGTGGGCAACAGCGTGAGAGGTGTGGGAAATGATGCTGGTATATTTCAAATGCCAGGAGAATGCCCCAGGGAAGGTAGCACAAAGCTGCATAGTCCCGGCAGCACTGATAAACAGTGATAGTGAGCTACGGAAGTGTGACCGAGTATGGAGAACCTGGAGAACCAGCAATATTCCACTGAGCACCTGCCACAGAGATCTCCGTGGAGAGCATCCACAGAGCTCTAACAGGGAGGTCTGTAGGGAAGAGCTGAGGAAATCTTGCAATTGTGAAATCTTACAAGTCACTGGATCTATTCAGTGTCTTGTTTCCCTTCTCTTTAATGAAGGGAAAGATATATGTTATTTTGGCATGTTCTTCTGACGTGTTTGTGATAGATATAATCTGAATATTTAAAAGATGGTTGTAAATGGAAGGGAGATTAGAAAAATGAGCTGGGAATTAATTCTTGGTTCTGTTTCTGCTTCTGCTATTGGCTTTCTACGTGACTACGAATGAATAATTTCATATGTAATTTCCATAGAAAAAAGTAGGAAAATCCAAACTTTCATTCATCAGAATGAATGTGAAAATAATGCTGTCCTTCCACACTATCTGTTTAGCTTAGTCATGCCTCAGGGCAGACAGGGACCATCTCACAGAACACGTTTGTCAAGGGTGCACTAACATGTCTTTATAGTGTCCTGGATGTGGTCTGAAGAATGTGCTGCAATAAAATAAACCTTTATTAATCATAAAAAGGGGTTCTGCTGCAACCAAACAATTCATTAAAGATTAAGTTCGTATTAGTGTAGTGGAGCGTCTGTGGTTTATGTGCAATATTCACAAAGAAACCCTTTCCAGAAATGTGTTATTTACTCCTAATTTTTTCCCTGAAGGTTTCTCCAAGATTTGTTTTGCTGTATTGTGATAAAATCTGAAGGTCACAGAAGAGACACTTTTAGTGATGCTCTTACAACTGGCATTGTAAAATTTTATTTCATAGTGAGGTGCCTCTAGTAGAAAGGCTGATAAATTTTAATTTCTATTTCATACCGGTACATTGGCTATAACTGTCTAATTGCACCTGCACAATACTGTTGACAAGCTTGCTAATGGATTAAAGTGAGCTGATGTCATGAGAGCCACAGAGTGGAGATACAAGTAGAACATGTAGTTTTCTTGTCCAATGCACTGGGGAGTGAAGACTAGTTGCCAAAAACCACAAAGAAATCTGAATGGTTCAGCAGTCTGACCATGCTTCACACACGTTTTTCAGCTTTCAGGACAAAAGGGCCCAACCCTGTGGGAAGGAATAGGAGTCATGATATTGTGGAAAGCGATACATCTACCCTTTTCAAACTGGAAGAGAGTAGATTTAGATTAGAAATTAGGGCATTCTTCACTTTGAGGGTGGTGAGACACTGGAACAGGGTGCTCAGGGAAGTTTTGGATGCTCCATCACTGAATATGTTCAAGACCAGGTTGGATGGGGCTTTGCACAACCTGTTTTAATGGGACAGGTCCCTGCCCATGGTGACAGGGTTGAAATTAGATTATCTTTAAGATCCTTTTCAATCCAAACCCTTCTATGATTCTGCGAGTGTGATGGAGCTGATGGCTGCATCAGAGTTGCCCAGGGAGGTGTTTAAAGGTATAATAAGTAAACCCAGTCATGGAAAGCAAGAGAAAATAAGATTTGAAGGAGGGAAGTGTGACTAGTGATCCGTTGGGAGGTGGGCAACTTGAGGAAGGTGAAAGTGAGCTAGTCTTGAGCTTTGGGACAGGGGTGAGTGACTTCTATGAACTGTTTCATCACAGCACAAGTGGTGGGAGCTGCGAAGGGCATTTCCAGGAGAGAAAATCCTGTCACTTTTAAGTGTAAATGCTGTGTCTTCTAACAATAAATACATGCTTGTCTGTGTTTTTTTATCTTCCCTCCTCCTTTCTTCTTTCCCCTTTTATCCCCCCCCCCCCCTCTTAATTCAGTAATGCATGGGAAGCAATTAAATTCCCTTGCAAAGGAGTACAGGACTTGGAGATACAGGAGTTTGTTTTTCTTAGCTGTTATAAAAAATTTGCTAGGTGACCTGAGCCAAGTGTTTTTTGTGTGTATGTGCCCTATCGTGCTTACAACGATAACAATATCACCTTGGTTTTCTAGAGCAGGTTAAACATCGGTATTTGGGATATACTGTACTAGTGATAAGTAAGTTATTTCACAACAAACTTGAATTCTTTTAGGTTTTGTCTATCCATTTCTAAAGGCCGAGAGGCTCCCTGAGAAAAATTATGTAGCTGATTTGTACCACTTGACAAATCACACTGTTTGGGTTTTCTGTTAATAAGAGGGGGGAAAAAAAATTATCTCTTCTAAAATATAGGTCTCTTAGATGATTCTGGTGCTTAGATAATCTCTTCTCTTGCTGTTCTTCAGCACAACGTTGTAAACATAATTAGTCTTTCGCATTTTTCTCATTTAATTCATTCCTCGCTGAGTGTATCTTATCATACATAGGAAGCAAGTTGAAACATTAATTAATTTGAACCATTTCATAGAGCTGAAGGAACTCATTTAACAGTCTTATCACTTTGAATTCAGAGGCCAAGCACATAGTGCCTGCTTGCTGCCTTCATGTGAGAGCAGTCTCTGGCAAAATTCTTCACCTGAAATGAACTCACAGACATGTCATTTCTTGATGGGCATCTTCCATCTGAGGAGCCCAGCTGCAGCACAGGTCAGCCCACACTGGGGAAGGGAATCATGGTAAAAAGAGCCAGCAAGGAGCTCTTTTAGAGGCTTTTGGAAGCCAGGAGAGCAGCTGGGCTGTGCTGGGATCTGGCAGCTACGGAGGCGGCCCGGGCAGAGCAGGCACCACTGGTGGCAGATCTGAACAGGGTGTTAACATGGCAATGGTCCTGAGCAAACCAGTATCGAGTGGATCACTCAGGACATCACAGTTTCCGCAACAGGGCGTGTAGCAGGGTGCTGAGAGCTCTGCCAGGGCAAGAGGTGAGTTCAACTAGGGGTAACTGCTCTCCCCTCCTGTCTGGATAGGTGAACTCATCTAGTGGTCATCGTCCTCCCAGCGGAGGACCCAGCCGTAGTCACCACTCAGATGAAAGCCACTATTAGAAGGAATGAGGGGACCCAGAGGGAACTCGCACGCCAAGATGGGGCTGGGCAGGTCTCCAGCGGCAGGAGAGCCTGAGCCTGGCACTGGTACTAGAGGGTAGCATAGACAGCCCCTGTGTGCGGAGTGACTAGAGGAAAGATCTGCTCAGCTCGGGGGCAGAGTTGGAAGAAGAATTGGAAAGGTGAAGGAGTATCAGGGAGTGTGAGAGGGAGATAGGTTGTTGGAGCCACAGCCTGAGGCAAAGGCAGCAGATGGAGGCTCCACAAGAAGCAGAAGATCCCCTCCTCTTGTGCATTCAGGCAGAAGGAGGGGACCTAAGAGATGGGGGGGAATGGAAACACGTCACTGCTCAGGGAGGTGGTGAATACCTTCCCAGCCTCTCTCAGCTTCCCAGTTGCCCTTGCACAACAGGGATGGGGCTCTGGAACTTGAGGGTCAGGCAAATAAGAATGGAAATGAAGGTCCACCCAGGGAATAGCCCAAGGTGAGTCAGTTACCCCCATGCCTTAGGACTACTTCAATTAAGAATAGAAAGAGGGTAATTGTGGTGGGCAATTCCCTTCTGAGGGGAGCAGGGGGCCCCATGTGCTGACCAGACCCATCCCACAGGGAAGTTGCTGCCTTCCTGGGGCCTGGTTAGAGATGTTACCAGGAATCTCTCTGGTCTGGTGTAATCCTCTGATTATTACCCACTGTTGGTTATCCAGGTTGGTAGTGATGAGGTTACAAAAAGAAATCCAAAAATAATTAAAAGGACTTCAGGACACCGGGGAGATCGGTGGAAGGCTCAGGAGCACAGGACATGTTTTCCTCAATTCTTCCAGGGGCAGGAAGAATACTGGAAAGAAGAGGAGAACACACCTGATAAACACTTGGCTCAGAACCTGCTGCCACTGGAGAAATTTTGGGGTTTTAGATCATGAGGAAGTCTACAAGGCATTGGGCCTGTTGGAGACAGATGGAATTCATCTGCCTCAAAGTGGGGAAAGGAAAGGATCCTCACACAGGAGTTGGAGGGCTCATTGAAAGCGCTTTAAACGAGGTTCAAAGGGGGAAGGGGATCAAACCAGGCTCACTAGAGTTGAGCATAATGGTGACATGCCAATGCTGGGGGTGACATAGATAGCTCAAATGTGTCTACAGCAATGCATGCAGCATGGAGAACGAGCAGGAGGAGCTGGAAGCTATTGTGCTGCAGGAGAGCTATGACATAGTTGCCATCACAGAAACGTGGTGGGATGACCCTCATGACTGGAGTGCTACAGCGGATGGATATAAGCTCTTCAGAAGCAATATGCAAGGAAGGAAAGGTGGTGGGGTGGTTCTATATGTTAGGGAGTGTTTTGATTGTATAGAGGTCAACTACTGTGATGGTGTGGTTGAATCCTTGTGGGTAAGAATGAGGGGGAAGGCCAATGAGGCAGATATCCTGTTGGGAGTGTGTTATAGACCAACCAGCTAGGATGAAGAGGTTGATGTAAGTTTGCAGATGACACAAAATTAAGCAGAAGTGTTGATTTGCTTGAGGGTCAGAAGGCTCTACAGAGAGATCTGGACAGGCTGTATGGATGAGCTAAGGTCAATTGTATGAGGTTTAATAAGGCCACATGCTGGATCCTGCACTTCGATCACAACAACTCCCTCCAGCGCTACAGTCTTGGGGAAGAGTGGCTGGAAAGCTGCCTGGCAGAAAAGGACCTGAGGGTGTTGGTTGACAGTCAGCTGAACATGAGCCAGCAGTGTGCCCAGGTGGCCAAGAAAGCCAACAGCATCCTGGCTTGTATCAGAAATGGTGTGGCCGGAAGGAGTAAGGAAGTGATTGGGCCCCTGTACTTGGCTCTGGTGAGGCCACAGCTCGAGTACTGTGTCCAGTTTTGGACACCACAGTATGAAAAAGACATTGAGGCACTGGAGCAGGTTCAGAGAAGACCAACACAGCTGGTGAGGGGTCTGGCGAACATGCCTTATGAGGAGAGGCCGGGGGAGCTGGGATTTTTCAGTCTACAGAAGCGAAGGCTGAGAGGAGACCTTATTGCTCTCTATGACTACCTGAAAGGAGTTTGTAGTCAGGCTGGTCTTGGTCTCTTCTCTCTAGTAACTAATGACAGGACAAGAGAAAATGGCCGCAAGTTGTGCCAGGGGAGGTTCAGATTGGATATTAGGAACAATTTCTTTACTGAAAGAGTAGCGAGGCATTGGAACAGGCTGCCCAGGGAAGGTGGTGGAGTCACCATCCCTGGAAGTGTTCAAAAATGAGTACATGTGGCACTTTGAGTCATAGTCTACTGGTCATGAAGGTGTTGGGTTGAAGCTTGGACTTGATGATCTTGGAGGTCTTTTTCCAACCTTATCAATTCTATAATTCCATGACCTAAACCAAATATACTCATAGCTGGTTGTCAGAGCCATACCAGTTTCCCAGTGTAAAGGCACTGGACACTTCTCTAGTGATAGTATTAGTTCAGCTGTCCATTTCTGTTTTTATCTGCGGCCAATTTCTCATGTCTGTTATATCTAACTTGACAAGTGCTGATATTCTCCTCTCATTCTTTCGACTATCCTGTGAATAGATTTAGGTAAGTGTCTCTTTCTCCTGCTCTGCATCTTACTTCATGGCTTGATGGATGGAACAAATTCAGAATTATGGGATCAACAGTAATGCTCCTGTTAGTTGCCAGTCTTGTCAAGTCTCCTTGACAAATTGTGAGTGTTTTGTGATTAAGACAGTTTGGAAATTTTGCTTGCTGATCAATTTTAAATAATTTGTTTATTGTTAAATTCTGTGAGACTTCAGTAAGTAACAGCAACGGAGAGTGTATTGTTATTGGAGTGGCTGTATTTTAGAGTGACTTGCATAATACTTGGCTACTCCATTTCAAATATGGTTGTCTGGAAAATACTCTGGGGTAATTTCTGATTCCCCCTTCTGTGCTCTGGGAAATGAGTATAGATGAATCTCTTGTTCCTTGTGCAAATTTTCAGTGTACTGCTACCTTAAAGCTTGTTCTTTGGAAGTGTTTTGGAACCAGGTGTCAAACTTCTAGTCTCTGCAGAAATTTACAGGGTCGCTGTGATTTTTCTCCTGGTGATTCTCATGGCTTGTGGCAAAACTGTTCACTGGAAAAATTTCTTGAGTACTGAATTAGGTGTAACAGCTTCACCATACTTCTGTTTGGAGGGAAAATGTGGGGCTTTAGGGTAATAATGGGCCTGGCACTCATGAAACAGGACTTTGATTCCCATTTCAGCTGCAGTGTCCTTGCATGCTTGTGGGTAAGTGACTTCCCCTTTGTTTTTCTCAGTTGTCTCTTCGAACTGGAGATGTTAATGATCTTCTGTTCTGTGAGAGGGTTTGGGTATTTCATTTGAATTTGTTATTATCTGCAAGGGACTCAAATTCCATAATGCCAGTACAAGACAGCAACTTGCAATATATGCTATCAGGTGTAACACGTGAACAGAAAATATTTCTTGCGCATAGGTTAGCCCTTTCCATGGTAGCAGGCAAGAAGTCCAAGCAAAATATTTATCTCTTGTGACAGCTTAGTCTACTTGCCATGTTATTTTTGTAGATAATTATTTTTATATATTTTTTAGCTGCCAGTCTGATCTGTTACCAAAACTGTTGGCCATGGGAAATTTGCTCTGAAGCACCAATCTTAAACAACAACAAATCCCTTCATACTTGCAATATCCTTCATGTGTAATAAGAATAATGAGATTCCCTTTGAACACTGCAATGCATGTCTGTAGAGCTCCTCCACATTTCCCTTCAGTTTTGCCCTCCTTGCAGAGCAATCCTGAAGATGTCTGCACTGAAAAGAGCAAGGTGTCCTGTGTGCTTGCATGCCCATAAATGTTTGGCTAGGGAGTTTCTAATGTGACAGACAATGTATAAGTCATAATAAAATCACCATTCCATCATGTTTTGTTCCTCTTCAGGTTACTTTTTCCTGACAGAATGAAACGTGATGTCCTTCTGAAGTGGATCTAACCCTGCAAATGAGGCCCAAATACCACAAAATGATCTCAATTGATTCATACATTACACTCATTAATGCAATCTAGTGCAACACTTGCATATGACGAGCATGTTTGCTAAAGATGGATATTTACAGACCCTTCGCACTTGCATTACTCCTGCTTTGCCTTTGCAATAAAACAAAATGCAATTTACTTTAGCAGCACCTGTATCCTGCAGAGGTCATTAGATATAAACTAATATAACTTCTTTCTTTTTTTTTTTTTTTTTTTTTTTTATAAGAGTTGTGGATTTTTTTTGCTAGGGGGAAANATAGTTTTGCTAAGGGGAAAGTGCTGTTACTTCTGCTCGGAGTTACGGTCATGCTCAAATCAAAACTCTAGGTCTGACAATTCTTAAACTTGTGTTCAAGACTTAGTTTGTAATTTGAAGGGTGTCACTGATATCTCTTTCAATGGAAAGAAACATCAACTGCATGGTCTGGAAACTGTGTATTGCGGAACTCTAGGAAAGACTTGCACATGAATGTAGAGTCGAATTTTGCAGTTGAACATTTCTTTATTCTGTACACTTCTTTATTCTTTATTCCTAACTAACCTGATGGCCAGCTTCTCAAAAATGTTCATAATTTGTTTTTGCATAGGCCTTCATTTGGAACTGTGAATGTGCTG
>WEIS01051489.1:0-26372 GCA_013389965.1 Todus mexicanus | reverse complement strand
GGCCGCTGCAGGGGCGGCCGAGGGAGAGGCCCCGGAGCGACGCCAGACCGGGGCCCGGCTCCCGGCGCGGCTGCGCTGCCCGGCAGAGATTAAAATGGTGGCTGCGGGGCTGGGCTGCGGGGCTGTGCGGCGGCTCCGCCAGTGCTGGTCTGGTTGGTTTTGGACGAGGGGTTATCTCGGCGCTCAGGCGGTGTCCTGCGCTCCCTGCTCCATCCGAAGGCACGGCGCACAGTGCCGGCAGCTCTAAAGGCTTTTTTTCCACGTCAGGAAAGTTTTGCGGCCTTAGGTTTATTTTATCTGGCCGGGTTTTATATTTGGTAGCAATGCCGCGTTTTGGATACGGTGAAACTGTCAGTTGCAAAATACTGCCCTGAAATGCAGGATTTACAAATGACCGTCACATCCTATCTGAAATGAGCTGTAGGTCACCCACTGTGGGTAAGGTAGGAGTTTGGTTTTGCCTCTCTCCAAATTATTTATATATGCTGTATACATTCAGTAAAAAATTAGATACTTTCCCAAACTGGGCTCATTCTTGACAGACCTGGAATTCTGTTAATTACTGAAAAAATAAATGCTGCTTGTCTGAGTGCTGGCGTTTCTTTTCTCTACAAATCTCAAGTGTGTACTGGTATTTCATATGGCTTATCCAGTTCTTCCTTTTTTCTCCCCCAAATTATTTCCCAGTTACATTTCAGTCTTCCTGATTCCATACAGGTCAGCCAATCTAAATCCAACTCCTTTCAACCTCAGCTGATTTTTTTTTTTCATTACCAACTGACAGTATCAAATCATTACTAAAAATGAAGACTTACCTCATAATCAGTTTAGCCTTTTGTTCCAATCTTACAGGACATGCCTCATTCCTGAGTATATGGGAGTTACTGCAGTTTAATTCTGTTACTATATTGGACCAGCAATTTGACAACCTCACAACAAACAAGAACTTTTTTGCTCTTTCCTTCCTCCCTGATTTCCCTACATTAGTAAGGTTGCTTTTTTAAAAATCCCTGATCCTGAGGTTGCACACAGTATTTGATTTTAAAGCCACGTGAACCGAGTTGCTTCATCTTTGGATGAATTATCATCTGCACAACAAACAGTAAGATCTAGAATACAGAAATTACTATTGCTGGTAAATATGATTAACGCTGCATGTGATTTTTAAATTAAAGCCTTGTCTGTGGTCAGAACAAAACTAGGCAGAGCAAGGATCCCGATGATGTGAGTAGTCTTCATTTGCTACGTACTTCTGTACAATAACATCATAGGCAGGAAGGCTCAGCAGACAAACACGTGTCTCAAAAATACTTGTGCCCATGCTGCCAACTACTTGTGCCTCTGCCATTTGGCCATTTTAAAAATGTCCATTAATGCTTTAATTCTGGTTTAACCCGTTTTGTTCTACATTTAGTAAGCACAGAAAGGGCCATTGGGCCTTTACATCCAGGAAAACAACTTGTTTGAAGGACAGTACAGTAAATTATTTGCTTATAGTTCTCAATGCTTATTTTTAATTCTTGGTTAAGCAGTTCTGCACAAACATAGTCCTGCATTTCTTGTTTGCTAGATTTGATCTCTATTTAGCGGAGAACTTTGGAGTGTTGCAAAGCACTGTTGTAGTGCGGTAACTAAACCGCTTCTAACACTGTGGACATTGACTAGAGTGGCTTTAGCTTGAGGGACACGCATCTCCCTTGACTGGCAGCTTTAGCGCAGTCTCAAACTCAGGTTGTGTTTTTAGAATTTTTGTGTTAAGAGTATGTATAGGTATCGGTGAAAACTTTGACAAAATAAGTGAATGTCGAGGGCTTGTATTTACTGGAGGAGTAATTAAAATTATGTTTAAGATCTGTTTTATATCACCGCATGTAATGTCTGCTGGGTTGGCCGTGCTGGAGACTTAAGGCTTTGTATCCGCAGAACAGGTATTGCAGGCTTTGCCTCTCTAAGAGGTCTCAACCAGTACCTAAAAAGGCACTTGGGAGTGTGACTCACAAACAGGGACAACTTATTTTGAGGTGTCTCATGCGGTTACGCAGCCTACAGAGCTGCTGTGTCCTGGAAGCAGTTCCTGAACCATCACGGTTTCTGTTTCAGCACTTAGAAGCAAACCAGGCAGGTCTCAGTTTGTCTTGACGTACAAGGCTGGAGTTACCTGCGCGGGCAGGGAGGGGATGAGCCTGCCTGAGGCACTCAAATCGAGCACCTCTCTTCATGAGCCCAGGTCCTTAGTCTGCGTGTGTTAGAAGGAGTTAACTCCGCTGTTCTGTAAGTCATCAACAATTACCCGCTCCATCAGTCTATCAGGGTGAGTCACACAAGCGAGTCACGGTATCAGTTTTTGCTCATAGATATTTATCTGGGAGAGATACTTTAATGGGAGTGAGATCTAACACAGTGTAACAGCACATATTTAAATCTCAGCAGTTAAACTGTGTATCCTCTGTGTGTGTGCCTGGTGGTGCTTACAGCAGAAGTACTGTGTAAAGGAGAGACAGGACAGTGGTGCTCCGGAATGTAATTTCTTTTGTCAGAAAGTTTGCAATTCCAAGACTTTTTACATCTTCCCCGGGCGATACCTTCTGAGGGTTTTTTTTGTTTCTAGGGAGTCTTCATTCTGTCCTAGAGTTTCGTAGGCGTTTTGTAGATTGGGTACGTGCAAAGCACATACTGTGGGCTGTTCTGGACAGCGTTTCTAACGCATGGTTGGCTGTGATGGGAAGAGCCAGACTTGACAGTCCATCAGGATCTCAGTAGTCCCTTCCACTCTTCTGTTCCTAAGTGCGTTTGTGATGCAGATAGTTGTCCAGTGACCTGGAATGAGACAGCCTATTCATTTCTGACAAACAGCCTTCAGATAGTAATGTCTTTTCATTACTAAAATGAGCAAAATAATGGCAGAGATATGAAAGGCTCGCCTCATCACCAATTCCCTTGAACCATTTGATTCTGTGTGCAGAAAAGCATCGTCATTTGTGTGTATGTGCGTGGGTACACGCGGGCGTGTGCCCGGGAATGCACAGGAAAGCACCTAAGAGCTGCAGCCGAAGAAATGGAGTTATCTTCTTAAGCAGAGAAAGGCAGCTTCTCAAATACAGGGAACCTGATGAAGGAATGGGAGTTTCTCCACACAGCAACATGCACAGATATACTTTCTGTTTGTTTATAGTACTTCACAAGTTTCTTTACATCTTATGTATGCAAAACTAATTTTAATGTGTTGTCTGTAGCTGAAAGCCGAGATGAAAGAAGAAATAAACTTTATTAGAAACAAAACTCAGTAATTTTCCTTTTTCTGCCTAAATTGTGCAAGCAAATGATTTTATTTCTAGAAGTGAGGTTTTTTCAGAATTATTTTTGAAGGAAATTAAAAAAAAAGAAAAGGTATTTAACATTGGTATTATTCTCGAAGCCAAATTCCGCAGCTATGCTTGCATGCTTTTTGTAAATTAAAAAAAATAAATTATTCACACATGTAAGTTGACTCCAGCATTTCTGCACAAAACTGTGTCTTTGTGCTGCCATTTATATCAGCAAAATTTATGGCTAAAATTTGGGAGCTATCTCTTGGGCTGAAGGGAAAATACAGAAATGACCGGTGATACCAATGGGCTTCATTCCTGCAGGTGTTAATCACCTGTTCTAATACTGTTAATAATGATTATCTTATAAATTTGATAACACATTTGAGTACTACTGCGGTTCTACCTCCATTACAACTTGATTCTTATTTTATATATATTTATATCTCTATCTCTACTCTGGATAAGAGCATTTGTGAGGATTAAAAAAAAAAATAAATCTAGTCTAAAGTATTTTCCTGTGTAAAACAATCCAGGCCATTCATAAGAACGCCCAGAGCTACAGCAGTCATAACATCAGAAAGGGATTAACCATGTAGAAAGATTAAGTTAATAAAGGAATAATTAGGATTAGGGGCCAATCCTGCAATAGGATTCATATGTATAAATTCATTATCTATTCTTCTGTTATGTATTGCTTGACATCTCGAAGCAGAGCAGCTCTGTCAGTGCTCCAGGGACAGTTTTACTGTCCCCCCATCCTCAGGTCCCACTTGAACATCTGCAGACGTGCCAGACCTCAGGTTTTTACCCTTCTAGGATGGATTTTTGCAGCTTGCTGATCTCTGAGAACAGCTCTTCAGTACCATTTATGACTAAATGATTAAAATAGCTTGGAAACAACTTGTTCAAAACCGAGGACTATTAATTCATGCTTCAGCAGTACCAAACACAAAGATGAAGCATACAGCTAAGAAGAAGAATGAAAACTTGTCTATATTGCTGTCACTATCTGTTTAGCTTGGACAGATGTGTTTTGCAGGTGGTAGGAACAACATCCATAGCTTTTAGTTTCCTGTGTCTGAGCTTGCTATTTTTTTCATTAAAACCTTGTGCATCCTTTCTTAGGTTGTTCTTCCTTCAGACAACAACTCTTAGCTTTAAGCTTCAGGTTTCTCTTCCTTGTGAGGTTGGCCCTTGCTAGAGTGCCTCATTGAGCTGGAAGGAGTCCTACATTTGCCTCTCAAAATATTAAGATGTCTTTATATTGCAACTCTTATTTTAAGCAGCAATACAAAATAGAAGCGAGGGGAAGAGCTGGATGTTAAATCAGGAAAGATTGTATAGCTACTTCTCTCCCATTTAGTCATAAATGTCAGCCTGAGCTGCCATCCAGCAGAGAAGGGCCTATCATTCGTTGCCAGCTGGGCCCTTTTTTGTCCTAATTACCTGTTTTGTTCTTTCTCCAAGACCCACGTGTGGTCCTGCAGAAGCCTGGGGTGCAGTGGACAAGCTGTGTGCACCACCGCAGCACACTGACCAGTGGCCCATGACTCTTCTGTTCGAGTCAGTCAACACAAATGCACTCCTGTTCTGGATGTGAAGACACTTCACCGTGCCTGGCAGAGGTGAGAAAGCTCTGCAACTGTCATGATTCCAAACAGACTCTCTTGTCCTGAGGATTGGTCCTGGACTCCTAGTCCCTGGAGGTGTCAGTTAAGAAATGAATACTCAGGATCAAGTCTAATTAGTGAAGATACATTTGGTATAGAAATTTAAACTTCTCTGTCTATGGAGTAAACCACAGTACACTGAGGAAAACAGGATTCCTTTCTTGACATCCAAGTGATGGTAACAGAGGTGACTTTTATTTCAGAAAATAATGAGATGACCAGTATGAATCAGCAGTAAGCAATAACTAATGTCAGCACAGTATGTTTGGATATTCTGTATTGCTGTCATGAAAGATTTAGATGTTATCACCCAGTAACGGTACATAGCCAGTTTATTCAAGTTGCTAATAATACGAGGCAGCACCAATGCAGCTTACCTGTTACAAGAACTCAGCCTAATTTTCAATGTCTGAGGTTGCTGCCTCCGAGACCTATTTAGGTTTTTGTGGATTTTCCCCTTTCGCTTTTGTGCATTAAGATATCCTGGTTTTACACAATGAGCTACGCTGCATTGTTCTGGGGATTCCTCATAGGATTTTGTCAGCTTGGACTTTCTCACAGGAGCTGTTAGACCTTAGGAGAGAATATTGGCACCAGGCAAGGAGAAACTCTTCAGAACTGGAATTTTTTCCTATATTCTAAGTTTTGTTAATAAACTCAGTCTTTAATATATGCATATCTGGGCTGGGTAGCTTTTAGGAAGTCTTTCATAACTCCTATGAGGTATTTTTTTTTCCTCACAGAAATAGTCTTCTCGATTCTGGCACCTCATATTCAAATCTACCGCTGAAATCAACAAAAGAGAAATGATAAAATTTTTTCTTATGGTAAATAAACAAGGCCAGACAAGGCTCTCTAGGTATTATGAACATGTAGAAATTAATAAACGGACAATGCTGGAAGCTGAAGTAATCAAAAACTGCCTGTCCCGTTCAAAGGATCAGGTAAGTTCTGTACATTTCCCCCAGCTATTTTATTTTATCACCCTCTCACATCTTTCATGTCCCAAATTCTGAAAACACATCGGTTTCCATTGCTGCTCATTATTTCATTTGTACCCATGAAGAAAAAGATTGTTTCTAGATCATGGGTTCAGTCAGTTGAACTGTTATTCCACACTGAGTAAATGTATTTTTCTGAGGCTTACAGAGGTTTTGGAGTTTTGTGCATCACTGTCAAGAAGATTCCTCCTGCTTGTTTGAAGAAGCTCAGTAGTCCAGGAAGAATTTATTTTATCCTGTTACTGCTTGTCTGGTAGAGATCAATAGAGAGCTCTTTACTGCTGCTTTGCCAGAAGGTAGTAGGAATAGTACTGACAGCTCCAAGCTTAATCAAAAAACTGAGGAGAGAGGATTCCAAATCAGAAAAATACAATCTAAAACATAGGGCTTTTTGGAAACACAATTTTTTAGGCCTCTCTATTAGGCATTTGTATTCCAAAAAAAGTGTACACACATTCTGCACGAAAGTCAGAAAACTTGGAATTTGGAAAATTTCTTAGATGAAAGTTGAGATTTTCACAGCTCACCTAATTGGTTCTTTAAGTAAAGTACTGAACTTAGCAAAACTTTTTAGCACGTTGACTTGCACTGGAGGAGAAACAGACTTGGACTGTGAGTGGAGTTTTTTGGTTTCTGTTCTGCAAAAATGGCCGTTCCTGTGAGTTCACAGACTTGACAGTAGCTGAAGAAATTAACCTCCTCCGTACTGCTCTTGCAAGAGCATCTCCAAACAGAAACTTCATCAAGAGAACTAACGATATGCTGCCATTTCAAGGGCTGAGCAAAATGATACTTAAAAAAAGGAACAGGAGGAGGCATCTTGTACAGCAGTGTCTAACAGCACCATCTGCTGGCTCCTGTCTGAGACATGCATTTCCTTTCTGGGGCTGGAAGTCTAATAATTTTTATATAAAAATACAGATGTTTTTTAAAATATGAAAATGACCTTCAGGTTGTCTCTTTTGGAATTGTTTCCAAATGAAAATTTAGGGGAAGTACTGACTGCCTTATACCCCCAAACAAGTCGCTTCAGTTCTGTATGTTCCAGTTTTTCCATTTAAAATGGAAATGGTAGAAATGAAAAATTTTGTGTAATAGTCACCCTACTAAATTCTTTTTCAAGTCAAAATTGTTTGATGGTTCTTGAGAAATCCCCAGTTCTTTGTGGGCCTTACAAACATGAACGCTTAGGCTCTTAGAGCGCTTGGTGCTGCTGTATGCTGAAATGGCAACCACTGTCTTTGACTCATTTTGCTTCTACCCAGTGCTCTTTCATCGAGTACAAGGACTTTAAGCTGGTGTATCGACAGTATGCAGCCCTTTTTGTAGTCGTTGGAATCAACGAGACGGAGGTAAGAAATTATATAGACTCTTGAAATGAAAGCTTGTAGTGATTATCACAGGCAGGAGCTTGAGTCACTGCAAAAGAAACCCCCCTTTTTATTTCTGTGAAATAAAAAGAGGTATACAAGAAAACCCGGTATGTTTTACTTCAGTCTGTAGCAGTAAACTGAACTGTTACCATGAGGCAGCCTTCCTGAGCCTTGTACTGATTCTGCTTTCTAAATTTATGTTTGATTAAACATAAATTTATGTGGGGTGGGTTTTCTCAGCAAATGTCAGCATTGCAGGCAGAGCAGCTGTCTCATCTGCGGTGACTTCCCAACTGCCTGCTGGTATTAACCTCCTTGGTCAAAAAAAAAAAAAAAATCCCCTTCAACTCCCTGTTTTCAGAAAATAATTCAGAGCTTACCATTGGGAACCTTAACAGAGTGGTGTATCTAACCTGGGTGATGGTGGGACAAAAGCTGCAATGGGATGGCAGCAGCCCAAGCATGACCAATCCATTGGGTGCTGCAGGGTTTGCTTGTGTAGCTGGCCTGAAGCTTCTGCCCCTGAGCTCTCCCCTGCTCTCGGTCCCCCCACTGGGTACCCACCGCTCCTCTTGCTACAGTGGCCTGAGCTCGTGCAGTTTATTGCAGGTCTTGTACTTTATAGTTGCTTTTCATTCACTGCAACCTGAAATAACACAAAGAATGCCATTACATTTTCTAGCTATTCATTTAATATTAATGGTATTATTAATATTCACCTGATTTTAATTTAATTTCAGAATGAGATGGCAGTGTATGAACTAATTCATAATTTTGTGGAAGTTTTGGACAAATACTTCAGCAGAGTGGTGAGTGAGGCATTGAATTTCTATGAACTATTTCTTCTTTTTCAAAGCTTTAGTGAATATCATTTCAGGAAATAAATCAAAGGAGAAATTTTTTTAATATTAATCTAGAATTTTGAATACGTTAGCATTAAGTGTTACCACTGTGGGGGAAAAAAAGGCGGGGAAAAAAAAGCAGTATTAGTTGATTTTTCAAAAAAGTAAAAGTATCAGTGGGTTATAAATCATCAGAAAAGGAATACCAGAAATACTTCTGTTAGAAAAGCATGGTTTTATATGCTTATACTCAGGGGTTTCTTTGGGTCATCTACTCTTAAATTAGTCACTGGCATTTTATACATTTTAAAGAAATCAAGAGGTTTTTCTTTCCAATTCTGTTTTGCAGTTCTTAGCATTACATCCCCCAGATGAACTGGATTTGTGATAAAGATGGTGTAAGCATTAAGCAGGGAGCTGACATCACTCTCACTCAACAAGCTCAGAGGGATGGAGCAAATGAAACCCCCAAAACCTGTCTGTACTTGTGCTCCCCATGTTGTTGTCATGCAACAGTGGCTATCTGATAAAACAGTTATGATACAGACAGTGGTTTTGTTCAGGGTTCAAAGGCAGACATGGCTGCAGTTAAGATGACACTGCTTCTTTTGGTGGGAGATTATGTTGTTTGCTTGTTTTTACAAAGTTTGAAAAATGCAGCATTATAATCCTAGTTAGAACACGTGCTATATCATGCAGGGTTTATAACAATCTTGTTATAAACAAATCTGCCTGAAATCACACTTGGGCACAATTTCAGTTTAACCTGTGGTTAAATGTGTTGTATATCCCTCTCAGAGAAGAGGACTGGAGAGGGTTTCCTCTGTAGTCCATGAGCTTGAGGGTATCCCGTTGGTAATTACCTGCACAAGAGACTGGTATGCAGGGTCTGTAGCTGGTTTCCCAGTCCTAGGACCACAGTGGATGTGGCAGAGCTCCCTCTGTGAATTCAAGGACGTGCTTGAAAAAGTCATCTGCACCCTTCTCTAGTTAGATGCCTGGCAAATGTTTTAGGCTGTTATCTCAGCTAGCCTGTTGAAACTGCTGGTACTAAGTATATCACTTTCTAAGTTCAGAATTTGTCTCTTAAAATTGTTCTGATTGCAGTCCCGACCTAAGCAGTGATAACCAGGAATGGAATTTGATCCCGGCAGCGCAGAAATGCACAGTACAATTTAGTTACGTGTTATTTGTCTTCTAATTAAGCTAATAGTTGCCAACCATTTTTCTAGGTTTATTTTCTTCACTTGAGGCAGAGCAAAAATAGATGTAGTTCCTGTACATGTAAATGTACTATGTATAATTCCTTAACCACATATATAACCCAAACACTGACAGTTGTTAAAATTTGCCGAGTTCATCATACCAGAGGGTTTTTTTATATTTTCCATAGCATTTCAGGTTTGAAACTAGGGTGGTAAAGACATCTCATGCCGTTCTGTGGTTCTATTTTTAATAGCATCGAACACAATAAATGGCAGAGCACTGAAGAAGAGAGCTATAATTCTAACTGGGGTTTCTGGCAGAAACCACAGAGCAAGAAAGAGTAAGTCTGTGCTATTATGGATTCATGTTTAGGATTTGCAGAATTTTAGCAGAATCCCAAATTATGATGATGACGATGGAGACAGAACTCCGGGAAAGGAAGAAAAACCCATCTGTCCTGCTCTAGAAGGACGTTTTGTCATCTATTATTTTTAGGCTTCTGAGCTTTAAACAGTCTCACATACTCTATTTTTGGAGTTTACAGAGCTTGAATTCAGATATGAGAAAACACACTGACAGAATTAGGGGGCAAGCTTTCGGAGTTGCTTGGGAGATGGAATTCCAAGTCCTCTTCATTTTTATATGGCTACCCAGGGAAAACTCTGCATGCTGTTCAGAATACACATTCCAATGTTTTCAACTTCTTAATGCTGAGGAAACTTAAACTGATCAGGCTCTTAAAATACGATTCTGTGATGTGTGAAGAATTTCTAATTTAAGAATGGCAGAGTAACACAGCAGAGGCCTGTAGACTAGAACTAGTCCAGTTTAGAACATCCTTAGACCACAGAAGTAACGCAATTTTACCAGTGAGAACTCTTGCCTGAAACCAGGCTTAGATTGTGAATGGAACCCATGTTAGCACACTATACTCCCTTGGTAGCAGATAAGGATTTTCTCTTTCAGCAGAGACTGGGGAAGCTCCACCCCAACTGTGCAAGATCTTAACTGCTGAGGCTGTGATTAATTGTTTCTAAATTTAGACATTTAACTGAGGCACCTAAGTTAGAAGTTTGGTCACCCTAAGCTCCTATTACAGGCAGTGGAGACCAATGAGTATCTCGAGAAAGTGAGTCATGCCTCAAGTGTGCCAAGTCAACTGCTGAAGCTGCCCATCTCTTCTGCGGACTGCAGAGAGACCACAAGGGCTTCTAACTCAGACATTTCGGTTACACGCATAAAACTACTTGGGGTAAATCCAGGCCAAGACTAGAAGGGAAATGACGACTGTGTGAAGAATTGTGTTGCTGGGGCTGGAGAATAATCAGAAGTGCTAAGGGTCCAAAGCTCGGAGCTGCCTTCCTTCTCCTAATATAACTAGCCATGGCTACCACAGCCATGGGGTATATGCGACGCCTAGATTTTGCTGTTGAAATGATCTGCAGCAGCATTAACAATTGTGTTTTTATATAAACAGCATTAACATCCTGGTTTTGCAGGAGGAAGGGAGAATATAGGGCTGGAGTTGCCATGATTAGAGATGCTGGTTTTCCACCCACTGGCTCAGATGGCACTGCCTGTATTCACATTGCTACTTGTGGGTGACCTCCGTGGGTTTTTCCAAGTAAACATTTCAGAGCATTAGCTTTTGTTAGGGGGGCAGGTAACACATTAAAGGCAAAGCGGTGTTGCAGGAAAGAGCGTGAAATTGTACAGTCCAGAACAGAAATCGGAACTGCCCTAAGATTTTGTATCATTATTTTGAATATTTATTTCTATCCTCTAAAGGGATATTTAACGACTATGAGATGAGAGATCAAACTGTAACTAATGATTGTCTATGTCTTTTCCTTGCAGAGTGAATTAGATGTATCCTTTTCAGTATCAGAAATCCACTTTCCTTTTGGTTTATGTTCGGGTTCATTCTGTCTCCATAGCACTAGTGTCAAAACAGTCAAGACAATGCAGAGGTTTCATCAATTTTGTTTTTACAGTAAGTGGCACCATTTTGGCACCTTTCTGAAAGCATGGGGGGACTTTCAGGCTTAACTAATTATTAACTCAGGGTGGGTTTTTTTGGTGTGGTGGGGGTTTTTTTAAGTTTACAGTAAAATAAGTATTGAAAAGAACTGAAGGTTACAGCTGTGTCTTGAGCCAAACAGCAGCGGTATCATTGTAAGATTAGGTTTGCGCTTTGATCTTGCTTCCTTAAAGCCTAGGTGAGTTTTACTTTCTGTATCAATGGAGAAAGGCCTGGGAGGAGGACATTTAGGAAATCAGGCATTGCCATACATATCTTTTTCTTTTTCTGCCCCTCCCCTCACACAGCGGTATTTGCATGAGTATGATCTGCAGTGTATTAACTAAAATATAGTTTAAAAAGTGAACTAGAACCAAATACAAACAAATACTAAAATACATTCCTGAACACAAATAGCAAGTAAATAAAATACAATACCAAATTCAAAGACAATCAAACCAGGAGAATGTAGCACAAACAGTTCCTCCCACTCCCTCTACTCTAGCAAGCCTTATGCCTTTGCTTGCTGTTGGTTAAATGGAGATCTACCGGGATAAAGAATTTCAATTATACACCTGAAATACATCTGCCGCTCTGGCATCAAACACTGTAAAGCAATCTAGCTTATTAACCTTATTTAAGAATTAGTACATATGAAGAACATGGAAAAAAATCTGCAGTTATTGTTCTGACTTCTTTACTGATAAAAAAAAGGAAATAATTTAACTTTTGTAAATATTTTAACACTACATGCTGGAGCACTGTCTCATTTACTGAACTTAAATATATGTAAGTATAGCTATGTGTACATACACTGTACTTATTTTCTGCAATTCACAAAATGCTGTGGCACTAATGTAAGACTCCTAAATTCACTTATATTATGAAAGAGTAATAATGAAATTTCAGCATGAAGGACTCTTAAGGTCTCTAAGCGATTGTTTAATGACTTTTTTTTATTCAGTTACTATAGTTAAGGATTAGAACTGTGCATACTTGCGTATGAGCTTTGCTGAATTAGAGCCTAACATGTCCCGTTCAGTAATTAGGCATAAAAGGGTCCCCTGTGTTTCCATATGGTGTACTTTGAGTCTGCAATTACCTGATTCTTTTTATCTTAGACTGTTTGGAGTACTGATGCTAAATTCCGCCTGCCTCTGGCCATCATTTTCATACCCAGAGGAATTTCCTGTAGTTCCACACTTAGTTACCACCAGTAGCCCGTTAAGTAGCTGAGCGAGGCTGCTGTGTACCCAGGCAGCTTCTGCATGCAGCGCTCCTCTGCGTCCTTTAGGGAGGCTGTTGCATTATGCCAACACCAACGTTTGCAATGGGTGCAATACGGTGTTGGAATGATTCCTGCAGAAATTCATCTTCTACTGGGGACACATCTGCATAAGGGTATGTAAGTATGTGGAAAACAGGAGTGTGCATTACTACATTACAGTAACCTATCATGTCCGATACATTTCTCAACATCTGTGACACATGAATGATGTACGCAATTGTTTCCATTCGGAAATGCACCTTTCTACATTATGCATTTCAGGAACAATTGTAAAATAAAACATTTTACTTCAACATACATAACAAAGTGATTCTGCCATTTAGGAAGAAGAGCTTTCTGTAAGTTGAGAGGATACCTAAAATAATTACAATGAAGTGAGATACTCTCAACATCAAATGTTAACAGAGCTGTAATGATGAACAACTGGGTTGTTCAGGATTGTATTTATGTTTGACAACAGCTTGAACAGGAGGCCCAGAAGAACAATATAAGATTTGGACCACAGATAGCTTAGATGTTAATGCAGTGCAAGCAATAATCCATTAATATGCCTTTCATAGTGTGCAAGATAATATCCCCATCTGGGATGAAACCATTTCCTTTGCCAAACAGTCTTACACTAACTCTTACAGTTCACTTGGATGGGAAGTATCTGATGGAGGAAGTACTGTCTGAAAGTCTGCAACAGCAAACACCATGGAGTATTTACAGAATCTTTGGCTACAGAGTATCTGGCAGGAGGTTGTCATGGTTTCCTGTCTCTGTGCTATTATTTGTATGTACAGATCCATAGGAAGTTTATTTCAAAAGTGATAGCAGCTATTCTGCATAGCAAGTAGTATTTACTAACATGAAAAAAATAGTAGGAAATTACATTAAATCAAACCCCCTGAAAACCAGACCATAACCATTAAAGGCAATTCACCTGTGCATGGAGCAAATCCCAGTTAAATCTAAAGGCTGAGACCATCATGCAATTGAAACGTTCCTGGCACCCAGGCCAAGCCTGCAGCACGTGCACTGGTTCTGAGCGCTGCCCCCACCGCACCGAGTTCATCATACCAGACTGGCAGCGCTGCTCCTGCTGAGGTGGGGCTCCAGCTTCCATTCACGTCCAAACACCCAGAGTCACCCAGGGCACTCGCACTGGAGCTGCCGTCATAGCCCGAGGCTGGCAGCAGCTGCCAGGGAGGGCACCTTGGGCAAAGACTGGGTCCAATCCGAATCCTGCCCAACAGGATCTATATATAATATATGTATGCTTGACATAGGTGTGTGGGATGCTAAACAATGCAAGGACAATTGGAAAGTGATCTCATGCATGCTGCAGCAGTGAGCACGGATTAGCTCCCAGCCAATTAAGTAGCTGCGTTAACTCCAGAGTAGCCATGGTNTGTATCAACTGTATACTTCAGTCCTTCAGGGAATAACACTTTTAGAATACAGTGCATTTAAGTAGTAAGAAAAATGAATGATTAATTTATTCTGAGAATTGATAAGGATACACTTCAATTTGTACTGTAAAATCAGTGGATGAAATGGAAACCCACAAGGATTAGCTTAAAACTGCTGTTTAGAATATCACAGAACTTGAAGACATCGTCTGTCTGCAATTTATGTCAGCACAGTTGATTGAGGAAGAAATGGGCAGAAACCATTACATGGATTTCTGTGCCTAAAATCTGTCTGCTATTAGATTGAATAGAAGTTACTTAAAGTGAATGTTAGCAAAGATAGTGAGAATGGGTGACTTTAGATTAAAAAAAAGAAGCAACTCCAGCTAATCCTTAGTTGGAAATGAGTGTCGAGGCTGGAAATCTAAGCTTTATCACGCTGTATATTCAGTAGCAAACCATCCGCCCCGTAAGTACCTGTGCTGTAATCTACAAAGCTTTTGTTTGCGCTCCTGGGTGTGTTACCCGATCACAGGGTGTTGGCTGCACTCATCTCATAAGCCTGGATACGCCCTTAATCACTTGTCTGGAAAATCCTGAGGTATCTTCAAATGTCTCAATATGAAGGAAATTATTTACAATATGCTTGTTCTAAATGTGCCATTCTTCCTTTCCTCCTTCCCCCACTTAACTATCAGCCTCTATAAGGTTCCAGTGGAAGGAAGACACAGGACTATGTCACATTTATCTCCTCCTTCATATGGATGGGCCATAAGAATCTCCTTGTGATCGTAGAAAGTACCATTAATGCCTTCAACAAGGGCAGGTCTTAAAGTTACCAAAAGCCAGCGTAACATTTGAGTACCAGTTGTAGCAGGTGCCATTTCCTTCTATGCAGCCACAACAGGATTGACTGAAATCCGCAAACCAAAGACAGCAAGGGCCTAGGCTGACCACTTCTTATGGTATTTTGTAGCTGGGAGCTCCGAAAACTTATTACAGACTTATCTACAGATGCAGAGATTAATCTATGTTTTCCTCTGCATGTTTGAAAATTTGTTGTTATCCTCTGCACAGATCTAGTGAAAGTCCCTTAATCCTCTTTTCTGGGCAGCCGTGATTCTTAGTGGAAGCAGGACCTTAACTGCAGCTGCGGGTGGAGTACACGGCAGCACACACACGGGGCAGAGCTTTGTCCTGTTGCCCACTGCTCAAACTGGTTTGCCTCGCTGCTTTCCAGCTGGGTGTGGATCTATGACATCAGGGCTTTCAACCCTGAAATTTGGGGTCACTTGCTGAACAAGTGCCAGGTGGAGAGGATGAGCCTTGCTGAGGCTCAGAGGTAAGTATCCCAACCTAGGCAGGGCATTCGGCCGTGGATGGCTCAGCAGTGTGTGCATGACGAGATGTAACCATATAGGCATGAGACTTACAGGAAAGGGAGAAAAGCCAAGGCTGCTCCCTGGCAGTCTGACTGTTTGCTAACAGCATGGTACAGGGAGGTGGGAAGGGAACTGAAAAAGGAAGCTGAGATGTTAGGTTGATGAGGGTAAAGAATGTTTTGGGACCTTCCAAAATCGAGCTGATAGATCTTTTCGGAATGGTATTAGTATCCCATTCAAGCTGCTGGTGAAATCACTGTTTCTGGACTGGTAACTGCGAGATTAACAGGTTACAGATGGACAGCAATCATCTCTTTTCTGTAATGAAGTACCCAGTTTTGAAATAACTTGGAGTGGTTGTGCAGAGGCATTGCTGTCTCATCTAACCACACTGGGTTTGAATGGAACAGCTGGAAGTTTCTTAGTGGTGTGGGTCCAGATTTCCTTTGACGTGGTATCAACTCTTTAGGAAGTGCAGCAGGGGAAAAGCAGTGCTAAGTGTGGTTTAGATGTTTTCTTACACAAGGTGATACAGAAAAATAAGGTGGGAGTGGAAAGTTGCTGCATCATCACTGATCCTGGTTGACCCAGTCTCCGGGGTTTAGATCCTTGGGACTCTAAAAGGAAAAGGAAGGCCTGGAGATACAGGAGGCTCTTGCTGTGCTGTGGGAACTGGAGCACTGTGAATCAGTGGTAGAATGTAAAAATTAAAAGCCAGGAGAAGTTGGCTTTCTCTCTTGTTGAAACTTGAATGGAATGTTATCTAACGTTGTTAACAGATTTCTTACCCCTGTGTAGAGAAGTGCCAGAGGTGAACTAAGCGGCAGCAGAAGAGCTGTCTTCCTAAAGAATTTTCACATCACTGGAATAGAATCATAGGATAAAGATATCCTAACTTCTCAGATTAAAATAATTGCGTAGATTCACTTGAAAAGTATGCCATAGCAAGAAACTTGTCTTGAGTCTAATCTGCCAAACAAAGTAAAACAACCGCCTTTGTCTCTGGAACCACAAGAAACTGAGACTGGTGAAAGTTTTAAGGCCAGTACTTCTCCTCACTATGGAAATGCACGAGTCTGATTTTTAGAAGCAATTTATGCTGACGGTCAGTTTGGTATTTAAAATACAACTTCGCTTCTAATTTGCTGGCCTAAACTTAACCAACTAATTCAATTCTATCCAATGAAAAATGGACATACCCAAGATCCCGTTCACAGCTATAGTTTCTCTTTGTCACATAACAGTAACTAGTAGTAAAGTTATTTGGGGTCCTGGATTCTGCTGCTACACATACCTAGACATGCTGTGCTCCTGGTCAAGTAGAATGCTTTTGTTGAAGCCGTGACACAACCACTTACACTTGTGCACAAAGATATGGTAACAGTGAGTTCAGCCTGGAGCGCTGCTGGCAAGTTGGAACAGCAGAGGGAGGTGGCAGCCTGCCAGCTTTATTGTCCTCAACTTGACCGTATAGGTTCATCCCGCAGTTCAGCTTAAACAAGTTCAAACCTCTACTTTTAGTCCCATAGAAAGGCAGTCACACACGAGGTTGACATGAGATACTCTGTGCCCCTCATCTTACTTCAACGTATGCAGCAGAAACAATCCCAAGACAGGGACAAAAACTTCAGCTTCTCTTATTGCCAGGCTAGACCATCCTACTCAAGAACTTCCACAGGCAGCAGGAGAACCTTAAATAAAAAGCAACAGGTGCAGCTGCTCCCAACACAGCTAAGCTTGCCCATGGACAAAGGTGAGTTTGTAATTCCTCAGGCTGAGGACAGGCTCAGCCTCCATCCTCTACAGGTTTCAGGCAGGCAGCATCTCTACTGTGACATTCTAAAAGAGACTGAGCCACTCACCATTACCTAAAGTGATGACTTGGGCTTATGAACCCAAGAGAAAGGATTACAGAGAATTCCCTCTCCGCATTCCCAAGTACTTGCTTCAGCCCTGCTTCTCTAGAAGCTGTGAATTGTTTGATGGGTCTGGCTTTAACCACCCATTGCAGGGAAAATAAGGCACCTAACTCAGATTAAGGAATTCCTTTCTCAAAGCCAAGTGTTAAAAAACAAGGCATGGAGATGTTCAATGTTACTTAACTTAAATCCATTTCTTGGATTCAGACCTAAACCTGTTCACTCTCATGAGCTCACATTGCTGCAGCTCTGGTGGTTTAAGCTGTTGCCTCCCACCACACCTAGGAGGAACAAATACATACAAAGACGTTGCTCCTCCGCTGTTGTCACGTGCAGTTCAGCTCTCCCACAGTTCCTGCTCTGGCAGAGCAGTAGGGCAGGCTGCTGGAGTTAGATCCGCAAGAACTTGGGAGGCAGAGCAGTCCTCTTAAATGCCCAAGTCATGTTCAAAAAAAATGAGACTAACTCTATCATTCTGAGTAGAGGAAAATGTTGATGCCTTCAAAAACCTGGCTCTTGCAACTCCACTGATGAGATGGAAGTCTAACATGAACACAAGAACTATAGCAAAACTGGGGAGTCTTCCTGAGCTCAAACCACAGCATCAAAAATAGCATAACGGGCAGAGATGGCATTCAGGAGACTCACGTCAAAGGTGGAAAGAAGTACTGAAAGCTGTGTTTAAAAGTTCAAGTATCTTACTATCTCCGCTGCAGTAGTCCTTAATACGCAGGCAACAACTAGAGGGAGGAAGATTAAGGCAAAGCTGATGTGTTGAGCACAGTGAAGACCACACATGAAGAGCAGCAGCAGGTGGGGAGCAAGGCAGATGAGGGGTCATTCACGGCTCTCGACATGTACACGCCTGTCAGTCCGAGTAACAGATGCACCCAGCAGGCTCTTTAGCTATGGCTACTTCCATTTCAGGTTCTGGTGATAAATGGGAACAGAAGAGTCTCTCTCCATGAAGTAACCCTGTGCAGTTGTTCAGTGGGTGCACAGAACACTAATGTACGCAGAGGAATGCCAACCACTTTGTACCGGAGTAAGGCCTGGCATTAACAGCAGACAGATGCTGTTAGATAATGGTCAGGAAATAAAGACATATGGGCCAATTTCATATATCACAACAGTACAAATTCACATTGCTTCAGATTATTTTCTACATTAGAGATTATAAATATGTTTTAGATAGTATTTAAAATATGAACCATTTATTTACATCTGCTCAGATTTATTACTAGATCAATGACTCAACTTTACCAGCATATTCCTCTCAAGCTGTTTTCAGGCAGATCAAATAGTGTTAGTATGGAAAATTTAAGAATCAAATTTTAAGAATTTGACTCTTTCTTTTCTAAGAAGAAATGCAGAATATTTTAATCTTCACATTCAAGGTTGTTATCCCTTGATAACATTTTCTTTTCAAGCAATGCGTGGTACTTGGGCAGACAGTAAAATTAACCACCTAAATCCAAATTCAAGTTTACCTTGCTTTTACTACCATGTGGTAATCTTCCAGGATGGGATTCTGCTGGGGCTTCAACTTCTCTGCTACAAACTTCTGACATCTCTGTGGTCAGGAAAAAAGTGTCAGTTGAACTGTTTCCCTAAGTCTGTTTAAATAAACAGCCAAATAAACTAGAATAAATTAAGAAATACCTATTTTTATAAACTGTGATTAAAGACTAAAGTGCCCAAGATTTTCTCTGCATCATCTTCAAATTGTTCAAAATCTACTTAACTTGAAATGTTTCCAGATCATGTTCAATTTGGACAGAGTGCACATCATTTTGGATGAAATGGTGCTAAACGGCTGCATTGTAGAAACGAACAGGAACAGAATTCTTGCCCCTCTGTTTGTGCTTGACAAAGTGGCAGAAAGCTAGGAAGGTGTATGACTGACTACAGCATTTTACAAACAATGGTGAATCTCAGAGGGTACCCACCAGCAGTCTTCTGATGTCGTAAGACCGGCTCATGAAATATTCAAATTAATTGGAAGATATTTCCTAGTTCTCCTAAATCATACGTACCTAATGGAAAGGTACAACTAAACATAAAGAGGGACATTCCATTTCAGATGCAGCTTTAGGGACCCAGTCGAAATTTTTCTGGAATACTCAACATTCTTTAAAACTGTCTGAGGATAAAGTAATGGAAACTTACACGTGATCGCCAAGGCATCACTTTGAATTACATAGCGTTGTGCTAGACCTAGAAGACAGAAAATCTGGAAATATAAATTAAAACTTGAGTTTCAGTGCTTCCTTTAAGCACCAACTTGATTTTTTTAAAATTTTCATACAAATGTACTCCAAATTAAAGTTCTGTAATTTTTATGACCACTTCTGAACTAGACTCATCCTTCCTCAAAGAGCTGGTTTCACTCCCTTTTCCATGTGAGTTATGGTTACAAAAGAAATGTAAATAACAGAAATACAGATGTATTTAGTATTTCTGCAGAGCATGTAAATTGTGACTAGAAGTATTTCATTATAACATTAATAAAAGATAATTACAATCAAAAGTTCAATAATCTTTTCTCACGTTGGCTTCATAAATTACATATAATCTTTCCTGTTGTGGAACACCACTGTATGTTTTTTTTCTTGTATATTCTATTCATGCATGATTAAAATGTTTACAAAAGATGAGCAACGAGAGATGGGCAAGTTTCTCAGTACCAGCTAGGCACCAAATTAAATCTCCCTCTCAAGCAGGAGGATGTAGCTGTGCTACCTTTTATTCACAGGAGAACATGCAGATTCATACCCATACACCACGCTGTAAGTCACTGAAGAGTTAGAAATGTGAGCTTGCTTTCACTTACCCACCTAGAGTTGAGGTCTCAGGCTGCTGCTTCATATCCTCCACACCAACACTGGGCTTCACTTGAGACTGAAAGAGCACATACTGTATGAGCTTTACGTGTGAAAGCACGTAACCATCGCAGGTAAATTGCATCTGGAAACCAGAGTCTAAGGAGCAGAGCGTAAAGTGCTGTGTGGGAGAATAGTCCCCATAGTTTTAAAACAATGACACATTCAGCAAAACAAGCTGACATAGGATCTGGAGCAGATACTTGTACACAAGGTTTATGCAACTGTTTTGCTGAGGTACAGTAGACACAGGAGTGTCAGGGGGTGAAGGAGATCCACAGGAGCAGCAAAAACTGACACACACAGTTATCACTGCCAGACTAGTTCTGAAAAAGCTGCACGGCAATTTTGGAAAAGATCTGAGTGCAAAGATGAGTTTGTGAGATCAATTATTGCCACATAGCTCTTTTAAAGCTTGAATAAAGTACGGCACGTTGTTCAGAACATGGGCAGGGATTCGGTAACACAGAAGTATTAATAAAGTATTCAGAGGAGACTGTTTTATATGTTGCAAACATTTTAATGATTACTTTTGAGCTTACACATTGGGTGTTTTTTTTTTAAATTTCAAACTGCAACAAGTTAAATAAATGTTTATAATATACAAAGAAAATACAACCAAAAGTAAAACTTGCTTTAAGTGTGCCTTGCACTAGGAACCAGTGTTTTTTAATAGCTTTATTGTTGAGCTGCACAAACACACTTAAGGATTTGATCTTTATAGCAGGGCATTTGAGAAATCAAAATATATTCCCACTTGAAAGAAAAACAAAACAAAACAAAAGGTTGTGCATGATTATATGCAAAAACCCACTAAAATACTCCAATAGTGCAGGCACCATTAAAAAAGAAAAAGCTGGAGATGCCCATATAACTCTAAGTTTTTAAGGAAGCAAGTTTCTGACCAGTTAGCTTAAAGCCAGCAAAACAGGGATCAGTGATGGCAACTGTAGTGTACAAGGTATTAAATGACAAACTTTACACAAATACACTGTTAGAAATTTGTGTCAGTGAACACTGAAAATCTGATGATCTGTTCTTTGGAACAGTCAAAGAGAACCACCTTAATTTCCAGTTGTGCAAGCCCTTGAAGCATCACACAGTGTTCTGTGCCAATTTCTTGCTGGCTGTGTAGTTACAAGGATTTACTTTGTCATTAGCAGCTAACGAACTTATTCCACATGTTCCTAAAGCCTCACAGGTGAAAAAAAAGGCAAGTCTCATCAGAGCACAGCGTGGAGATCAGATTTTTTGCACACAAACACAAGAGGCTTCGCTAGTATTGAAAAACACTTTCTCCTGTCCCCTGTTGCAGGCAGTGGCTCAGTTGAGGTGGAAGCCTTTCTCCATGGTAGCAGCTAGCAGGCGCTCTCTCATTATCTCCTCAGAAGAATACTCAGGCAACTTGAGGTAATGCACACATGTATTCACAGACGGGTAACTTGCATCTGTAGCATCAACCTGAGGAAAAGAAACGGGTTTTTAGTGCGGTTGTTTCACGGCACTTATTAAAAAGTTGTAAGGTCTTCTACTTCATGGCATTTGCTGTGTATGTAACACCAGCTGGCAAGAAACAGTAGCGTCAGGAAAGCTATGGACCAACTTAGGCTTACTTTATAGGTACGTTAATTCTTTTATGTTAAAATAGGAAGTCAGAGAATAGACTTGAAATGGAGGCTGGTTCTGAAAGCTTAGCAGAGTGTCATAAATAAAAACTAAAAAACTTGAAAAAATTAAAAATGTGTTATTTCCTAATGTAGCAACGATTGTATTCATAAGCCAAACCAGATGGTTTGAAGGGCAGCCTGAAGAAGCCGTACCTTGCGTACAACAGTGAGCCGGGGATGTAGGTTCGCCAGTCCTCCTGGTGGGAGTGTTGAACAACCAGTGGTGAACTGGAGAAATGCCTTCCTTTCATCCGAAGACATACCACACAGGACTCTCACAAATCGAAGGAATCCAGGGCTTAAAATATATTAAAATAATTAGCTCCGATAACATGACAGGAGAGTGGTTTTTTTAATTTCCCATAACTTGAGACAGTATAATTAGGATCTTTAGTCATGTCTATGCAGTCACTCTAAGATTCTAGTGCCCTTTCAGTATTAAGAAAAAAAAAAAAAACCCCTCTAAGAATACTGTTCTAATCTCCTTGCTGAGTATTACACAGAAAAATGTAGGTAAATAAGAACTTCCCGCCATACTTATCTCAGAGTGTTTATTTGGGTGTCTTGCATATGAATGGGTCAAGATGGAGCTCAAACCTATTCTATGAGAAGAATCCAACTATATTACTACTTTTTTTGTACCACTTCTGCAGTATAAAGCCACTTCAATTTATCTACGATTTCGTTTCTATGCTGTTGAAGACCCTCGTCTATTATAGTTTTTACAATTTTTATACTACAACAGATCTTCAAGGCATCCTCCACATACCACTGCTTTCATCCACACCAGCCCAGGGAGCGAGGGGAAGAAGAGGGCACGAAGCAAGCAGAGCCTGCTGCAACACACCCTCGGGTACCAGGCACTGTCATCTCAGCTGCATCTTTATGTGCCAGGCAGGGTCAACAGAATCACCCCACACAGCATCTTCAGCTGATCAGAATCCTTCAGCAGGCTTAGATTACCACAGTTCCAGAAGTAATTTGTACGTTACTGCTATCAGACATGATAAGCAGCCAGAAACCCAAACCAAACAAACACTAAAACATCTGAGACCACCTCCTGATAGCCAATCACCAGTACATTTGTTCTCTGCATAGCACAGTTTCTTATTTAACTACACTTGAAAAGAAATACGAATTAAGGGACACATAACAACTATACTCAACTGAACAAAAATTATAGCCATCAAAATTGAAGTAAAATCCCTAAACCACAACCTTTAATAGCCTGTATTAGTCAGGTTATATCTCTTCATGTCTTTATGTGAACTAGTTGTTCACATTTTTTTTTATCCTCTCTCATCATGAGAACACCATGTGCCTTCTAATCTATCTGCTGTAACATACATGGTTATTTAACACAGTTTTCGGCAATCACTTTCTCTTCAGCTGACCACCAATTCCATCCGATTTGGTGTCTTCATCTAATGAACATTCTGAACAGTTTGTCACTTAACATATCTTCCAGCTACTATCTTAAAATCACCCAGAATGCAAGTACCTGTCTCGTGTATATCCCAGCTTAGGTTCGGTATAATTGATGATATCCTCAGCTGCCCAAGAAGGAGACTGATTTCCACAGAGTATCATCTGAACTTCTTCGTGGCTGAAGGAACTCAGTTTCTCCATTGGAAAGACTCTATTGAAGCCATCTTTAATTTACACAAGATACAGTTAAAAACGTCAGTCAAATGAATGTATATGAACTACTGACAGCATTTCAACTATATTTTAATCAAACCAGAATAAGTCAACAGTTTCTTAATTAAGACAAATGGAACCTCTTCAAGATTAAGAATGGCATAGCTAGTGCAAAGGTGTTACAAAAGTAGTATCTTATCTATTTTATTTTTAAGAGTTTGCTTTTCAAATTCATTCTATGCCACCACTTTAAACCAACTCACCCTGAACACCAATTAGGCCACCTAACTACATATATGTTTTGCGATATTTGAAATTACCTCTGAATGCCTCCATCTGTTTCTGTATACCAGTATGCATGCAGAAGTCAAACATGAGATCTACGTACTCCTCTGCATTATCCATCGTTACAGTCTGCAAAGACAACAGATAAACACTCTAAGAATTCACTTTGCATTATAGTTACTGCTGAGACAATAAAAATTCAGCTGCTGTTCAGCTTGCAGAGGTAGGTTGTTTCCTTACCTCATCTTCACCACCTGGCTTGAGATCCACCGCTGTAAATCCATAGACTTTGGACGAAGGGCAAAACTGAAAATTTAGACTTGAAAACACAAAGATAGTTACTAACTGCAAACAAGTCTGCTACTGCTTCTGCCACTACACCAGATTTACAAACTGCACCCCACATACCTCAAAGCATCTCACTGCTTTTCAGGCCATTGTTCATGGATCATTTTGTATGGATCTAAGCAGTGGTACCACAGTGCAGAACTACAATTAGTAAAGGACTACACAGACAATAAACATTTCAAATCTACGTTGTGCACGTCTGTGTGCTCACCTACTATATAATTGGATTTGATAACCATTGAGAATTCCAGAGAGTTTGAGATCTTTATCAGCTTCTAAACTACCCAAACCATTTAATTCCGTTCACAAACTCAAAAAATACTTGACATTAATTTCCAGCAATGACAGTTCCAGAGCCACTTAAGATACTGGGCATTTAGGTCCTTCGATGGTGCTGCGTGCTGCTTCTCTGCAGCAAGCCATGCCAAAGTCTGCAGGGCCACAAGGAACTGCTGAACTCTGACTACGCAATCCTTGTGGTATAACATGATTGTAACAACCCATTACATTAATGGTAGAAAACCTACTGTTGTTTCAGAAGAAATAATTTCAAACTACAGAGGATGACATCCTGACAAATTTACACAAGTATGAGCAGGTAAGCCAAAACATCTGCCAAAACTTCGAACATGTTCTGTTTAACGTGGATTCAAACACTGCACTACTAACACAATCTGGAATTTCGATCTGTCCCCTTTAAAGGCTCTTTCAAAATCTTGATAAATTTCAAGTTACCATAGCAAACAAATTACTGATTCACACTTTTTCTAAAGGTCTTTGTAAGTACTTGTGTCTTTCTAGAGAGTCACACGGCACTGCAGTGCAGCCACATTTAAGTTTTAACATTAAGAAACTGAGCAAGTGAGAAGAGAACAATGCTCAGACTAAGCAACAAGAATATAGCTGCAGATGGCAAATGGGAACTTGCTGTACCTCTAATGATTCCCCCTTGTAATGATACTACTTAAAATGAAGAAATCTTCAGTCTTAATTATACATGTTGACATTTGTCTTTAACACAACACTACATATTTATAAAGAGATATGAAAAATCTTACCCCAAATCCTCTATGCTAAGTGGAGGCCCCGAACCTGATGGATTCTTCAACATTAATTCCTGTAGCTTTGTGTTCTTTTCATCTTCTGATAGACTTTTGTTGCTTAAGATTTGACGCCTTTTAATTGCAAGGTCCTTAATTTCTTTTAGAAATCTAGCTCTATGTGGATTTACTAATTCAAAGTCTTCCCATGTTAGAATTCCGTTAAACCAGGCAGGAGGTTTAGGTTTTGGTGGATCAAGAATAAATTCTGATTTGGAGTCTTCATCCAGACTTCCTACTGACAAGGAATCATGCCCTTCTTCTGTAGAAGCCTCCGACTGACTTTCAGTACAGTGCAAGTCTCTGTCTCCCCGTGATTCATATATCAATTTACTCATGTTACTTTTAATATCCCCCATACACATGAGTTTAAAAAAAGGCTTAGAAATGGGTAAATCCACGAGTCTATTGTCCTGAATGCATTTAGCCAGGAAAATTCCAAGGAAATGAAAGAGTTTGGTTATTCTTTCAAGTTCATCACTATCTTGTGGGAATGGTGCTGTGAAGAGTCCGCATGACCTCTGCACATAGTAGCCAGGAGGTTTCAATCCACCACCAATATCAACCTGATTTAAGACAGACAGAAAAAAAGTCAATATTGCTTAAAGGTGAATTTAATCATATTTGTGTGCTGTTTAACTTTTTATACTCTACTTCTCTGGTCACAAGAGAACAGGTAAGAAAGCAAGCTGTGGAGCAGAGTGGTCATTCTTGACCGCGGTGAGCCATGGCTGCTCACTTAGCATGTGTTCTTTCCTTCCTGGGTATCCAGCTCATTTTTCATTGACCCAAGTATTCAGTTTAAAATGCAGACTGAAATATACCTGACGAGATTCATCATCTGGAAAATCATCATCACAAAGCCAAGCTCCCAGATCTGTCCTCTGAAACTCTGCTGCCACCAATGCATAAAATTCCAAGGTAGGACCCAGGCCTGTTCCTTCCTCCCCTAAAAACTCAACCTAGAAAAACAAAAGGAATGTTAGCAATAGAAGAAGATTCTAGTGAAATGTTCAGCGTTGATTATGGAACAGGATATTCAATAT
>WEIS01051488.1:0-11548 GCA_013389965.1 Todus mexicanus | reverse complement strand
CATATAGCACCTCCCGCATCTTGGTGGGTCGAGAAGTGAAAAGAAACATCACCCACCTGGTTGTAATGACTTGGTGGGTTGAGAAGTGAAAAGAAACACTGCCCACCGAGGCACCAACTCCCTCAGAGCTCCCTGGGAGGAAGGATGCTCTGCTTTACATCTGGCTGGGATATCTGCCTTAGGCATACATTTTCCTTTTGTAAGTGAGCTGAGTTGGTGGTGAGGCAGACTTTGTTTCAGAGATTTATCACTGAAAACACAATCATCAAATAAGAACACAGCTTTGAACAACATGTGCACAAAAGAGTCTTTTTATATTGCATGTTTTTGCAGCTGGTGCTTACACAAAGAAACACGCAGAGAATAATAGGAATACCCTTTGGTGACTTGTGTACTGGAGTAGATATTCCTAGGGTGGGCTTCACAGAGCACTGCTCATTAACACAGCCCAAGGAATTACAAAAATTACAGTATACCCACTTTTTTTATTTATACGTATTTTAAACCCAGATGTCTTTTGATTCCTCTCCTGGTGAAAAAGGTCTACGTTTTGGTTGGGCTGACGAATTCTGAGCCAGTTCCTCAGCTGGCCTAGTTAAAACCCATTTACATGAAGTCAATGGGGCTAAGCCAATTTGCACCAGCTGTGAAGCCAGGCCTCCATGTATTTGTATTCATAGGAATGAATGCCTGGTGCAGTTTTGATTGGTGATTGAATACTGCCAGGTTCTAAAACACTGTGTTCTCATTAATCACAGCAGAGATAATTATTACTTTAGGCTTGATTCAGGCTCTCTTAAATCATTTTTAAATTGTAATTTGATTGGATCTAGGCACTTTAAGGTGTATCTGTGTAGACAAGTGCAGTCAAATACACATATTTTGTCTAGAACACTGAAATGGCCGGAAATGTCCAGTGATGGTCATATGCAGTATGTCCTGTATTATGTCTCAGCAAAATGATGATCTACATTGCAATAAGGTTGCACAAACCTATAGCATAGCTTCTGAACCATAACTATATTGTGTAGGTCAAGCATACAGTGAGGACAGAAAGCAGAATTTCTCCCTAAGTATTTCAGACAAGGTTTCAAGAAGCCCATTTACAAATATCTCCTAGTCCATGGATTCACCCCAAACACTCATGCTGTTGCAATACCTACCTGATACTTCAGATTTCTTCTGATTTAGGACATGTAACCTCTCCCCCAAGGGCTCCATCAACAGGATGATCCCACACAATATTTAGGTCTCTTAGGAAATACCAAGCTCTCCAAGAAACTCCCTAAGTCATATTCCTTAGAAAATACAAACTATACTCAGGAGCTTGCTGGTTTGGGCATTCCTGCAGTACACTAGCAAACACTGACTTTTGGCATTCCTGTCTGTCTATTTGGCCTTGCAAACAAGATTGATATGAGCTTGTGCTCAGTCTATCTTATTTAAACTGGGTTCGTAGAAAACCAGGAATGCAAGAGATCAAGTAGTAGGCAGAAATTAAAGAGCAGACAGGCTGTCTGATTTGATTTTCTTTTGTTGTTGTTAAGGCAGATATTATTGCAGTCATGAGACCAGCCTTGAAGAACTGATCTAAAGTGCAACAGTCCATTCAACAAAAGTTCTTGGGTCCAAGAGAAGACTGCTCTCTGCCTCAGCAGACTCCTTTATCTTTCTTAATGACACTGAGAACATTCACAATATTTGGTTTATAAGCCTCTTCAGTCTGGCATGAAGCAGAGCATGCTATTTTCATGCTCCATAGACTACCTCATGTTGATGATGTTGTACTCAATCTGTGAATTTAACAAAATTATTGAGACACTGGATGTTAGAAACTTTGTGCTGATCCACATAATGTTTAACAACCATCACTATTTTTCACTACTGTCCTGTGGTGGTGTTGACTAGTAGTTGTATGTTAAGTTTGGGGGGGGGTGAGGGAAAGATTTGTAAGCACTGGATAAAGAACTCTGAAGTTTTAATTGATGCTTCCAAGATAGGAGATATGCATGTCTTTGCAAGTGTATTTGTTTCACCCATTCAGTTTAAAAAACAAGTAAGGAGGAAGAAGGATGTAAGCTTTAAAATTTCTGTGGTTTTATTTGACTTCTGGAAAGAATACTGAAAAGAAATGTAAGGATTGAGGGAAAAATATAAATGAGAATGAATATATAAACCCTGCTTTGACGCTGCAAGGCTCTACCAGAATTATCAGGTGTGCTTGCAGAAGAAGTATTAGCATATGCATTGCAAAACAGTGGAAGCATAATTGTGATGACAGTTATGAGCCCATAAGAAATATAGAGAGAAAGATAGGACTTAGGGGGAAAATTCAATTTTAGCACCGAACAGCCTGATTCCATCTCTAATACTGACTATTTTTTAGCTAGTGCATTTGGATTATGGCTTTCCTGATTCTTCAGTCTGCTTCGAGGCTCTGCAAAAATTATGATGGCTGTGGGGTTGATATAGCTTGCACCAGCTGGCAATGGGCTGCTGAAGAATCTGTCAGAGTAAGCACAGCCAGGGCGCATTGTGTCCTGACCGCTCCTGCAGTGTCTCTGATGTGCTTCTGAGAAGCCTTCAAGGCAAGCAGGCAGGGAAAAGGGTTGCTGGGAAAGCGATGTGCTGTGCTGCTGCCACTGTGCCTCATGTAGAGGGACATTACCTAAGTAGGAATCTGTACATTCTTGCTTACACCTGTTAAAGACAGTAGGACTGGAGTACTGAAGGTATTTGGCCACTGGCATTGCAAAACCTGAAGGCAAATGTAAATACATTTCATGCAGAAAGACAGGTATTTGTGTGAGAACATTCAGAAAGCTAAATCTAAGATATACTAATGAAGAAGAAAGGCAAGGACACCGAAAAAAAGAACAGATATTTACTGTAATCTCCTCAGATACCTAAATCTAGCCCAAAGAGGCTGAAGTTGCAAGTTCTTTAAGCACTAGTCTCCTGTGCAAAATTTGTCTACAGGAGGAGCCTTATCCTGCTTGGATATAATCTCAGGCATACTCCAAGACCGGAGGCCCCAGGTAGAAAGACAGAATATAGAGCCAGCTAGCAGTCCTGGGCAACAGGTAGGTAGCAAGACGCTCCTGTCATCCATGGTGAAAAAGAAAAGAGCAAAACTTGAGGTGCCTCTTGTGGCTAAACCACCCAAACAATTCAGAAGCATTTTGTGGACTGTTGGTCAGCTACATACTATCACTCAGCAGTGAGTCTTCAAGGCCTAATTTTCTTTGTATATCTGGACTAGACATTAACTTAGGATATGGGTTGTGAAAAACTGTCAGCAAAGTGGAACGATGAAATGGGATACTGTAATCTCCCTCTCTACCACCTGCTTTTATCTCCTTGTATTTCCTCTTTATTTGCATTTTTACCTAGTGGTTGCTCTTGTTCCCTCCTTGTCCTCCCCCTCACTGCACTTTCCCTTACCCCAGTTGCACTGCTCCGTATGCACAACTTGGCTGGAAGCAAAACTAATAAGATTTTCAATCTACAAAGCACAGATGGCACTTTCTGTGCTTCAGAGACTGTCAATCTTGTTCGTCTCACTTCCTGGTCATTAGCAGAGGGAAGGGAGGAACAGGAGGTGCAGCAAGTCTCCTGCAAGGCTAGGAGAGGAAAATATCCCCTATCAGCATTGCTGGGGAGTGAAAGTAGGTGAGAAACAGGGAGAAGAATAGAGAAGCAAGACTGTGTACAGTGTAGGAGTCTGGTCTACTAACGATGTAAAAAAGAAAATACAAAATGTATAAAAAGAAAATGCACTAAGAAGAGAATGAATTCTATTTTAAGGAAATAAATAGAGTAAATACAGGGGATGTGAAGAATAGAGAAGCAAGAGCCATGTGTTGGGAAATGGAAGAAATACAGAACCTTATGGCAAGAACAAGATCTGTATAGTAATATCAGCTACTTGTGTGGGTGTGTGTGACATTTGTGGGGCTGAAGTCTTGGGGCTGGAGCTGTGAACAGAAAGCCAGATAGCTGGTGTGAGAGGAATGAAGACATGGTAAAAAAACCCCATCCCTAGTTTGAAGATGGCCTGTATTATTGGTCAGGAAGGAAACTTATTGTACCCTTTCTTCAGCTCTTTTTTTTTGTTTGTTTGTTTGGTTGGTTTTGGTTTGTTTTGTTTTTGATGTTCTGCCTTGCCTCTGTGAAGTGTCTATATGACTATCAGATTTTTCCTAACACCTTTGGGTCTCCTAACCATTGCTTGAAGCAGGCACTGAACTCTCTTCTGACTCTCCTCATGCAACTTTCTTCATCATGCAAAAAGTCCAGAAGAAGGAAGAAAGGAAATTAGGAAGAAGTTCTTTACTTCAGGAAGAAGTTCATTTCTTAGGAAGAAGTTCTTTACTATGAGGGTGGTAGAACACTGAAACAGGTTGCCCAGAGAAGTGGTGGAAACCCTAACCATGGAGACATTTAAGGTCAGGCTTGATGAGGCTCTGAGCAACCTGATCTAGTCGAGAATGTCCTAGTTTATCGCAGGGGAGTTGAACTGCATGACCTTTAGAGGTCCTTTCCAACCTAATGCATTCTAAGATTCTGTGATTCCATAAAACCATCCTACAAGCACAGCCAAAGTTTCTCTTCATTTCTTGTATCTTGTAGTTTGTGTTTGGTTATTTGCATCAAATACGAAACAGAAAAAGGTAGGTATTTACATGTTATGATTTCTAAGACATATCTATACGAAATTACACTGTATTGGATTGATCTTGGGTAGCTGCTCGGTGCCCACTAAGCATTCTTTCGCTTCCCCTTCTCAGCAGGACAAGGGGATAAAAATAATATGATAAACTTATGGGTCAAGATAAAGACATTTTAATGACATAAAGCAAAGCACAAATGTGGAACTAAAGTAAGAAATCAACCCAGAAGCTTTATTCTCTACATCCCTGACCTTGAATGTTTTGAGTAATGGGACCTCCACCATCTCCATGGACAACCTGTTCTCGTGTTCCACTATCTTCATAGTAAAGAACTTCTTCCTCATGTCCAATCTAAATTTATCCTTCTTTAGTTTAAAATCATTATCTCTCTTCCTATCACTACAAGCCCTTGTAAACAGTGCCTTCTCAGCTTTCTTGTAGGCCTTCTTCAGGTACTGGAAGGCCACTGTATGGTATCCCAGGAGCCTTTTCTTTTCCGGACTAAACAACTCCAACTCTCTCAGCCTGTCTTTGTAGGAGAAGCACTCCAGCCCTCTGATCATTTTTGTGGCCCTTCTCTGGATCTGCTCCATCAGGTCCATGCCCTTCACGTGTTAAGGGCTCCAGAGCTGGGTACCTTATAGTTTGTTTGGAATCACCATAGGGAACTCTTTCAATGATTAATATGGTTCCGTAAATACTTCATCCTGAACTATGCTGTGTTTTTTCCTGAGTTATGCCGTGTATCTCAGCTTCCTTCTGCAAGGTGAAAAGTGTGGATTTATAAAGCATTTTCACTGGCTACGTCACAGAATTGCCATGGTTTAAAAAAGCCTTTAAGATCATCAAGTCCAACCAGTATCTAAGTCTTCCAGGGCCACTACTGCACCATATCCTTGAGCACCACATCTAGGCAGCTTTTAAATACATCCAGAGATGGCGACGCAACCACTTCCCTGGGCAGCCTGTGCCAGTCTTTGATAANCCCCGCGCCACAGCCTGTTCCAGGGCTCTGTCCCCCTCACTGTAAAGAAGTTCTTCCTAATATTCAAGTGAAACCTCCTGTGATCTACCAGTACCCCCAAGTCCTTTTCTGCACGGCTGCTCACTATCATATCATCCCTGACAAAGTCTCCCACAGAGTAAGACTAGATAAGGTGAGTTATAGCTTTGTCTAACTGCGTCTTGAAAACTTACAAGGTGGGAAGTTCCACAACCCCTTTGGACAGCCCTGTCCAGTGCTGTGCTATTTTCCTAGTGAACATTTTTTCTCTAGTGTCTGATCTGAACCTATTAAGCCACACGTTCTAGACATTACTCTTTGTTATACCATCCATCATCACTAAGAAGTGTTCAGCATGTACCCTGGTCTCAAAATGTCAATAAACAAATACATTGATTATGAGTCTAAAGTGCTCAGCTCTCACTACATTAGTGCTCTATAACTGCTGATAAAGGATGGTTTCATGATGAGTTGGAGCCCTATGTATTTCCATCACTTCGTTATTTAGGATGAAAGACTTCTTACCTAACTTTATCCTACTACAAACTAGCTGTCAGACTAAGATCTACTCTTCCTTTATAACTGCTGAAGAAGCCCTCCCACAATGTGATTAACTACACCTATCTCACTTTGCATCTAAAATTAGATGATGTGTCACTTATTGTTAGGGTTAGCTGTATACTTAGAATGTGCCACTTCAACTGAATAAAAACAAGCCTTTGTTGCAAATTCTTTCAAAACTGATTGGGACTAAACTGGCAGATAGAAAGGCAGACATATAAAATGACTACCTTATTGCTTTAGAAAACTGAACTAAAGGAAAATGCACAGTATCTGTTCTTTCTGCTCTGTACTTAATGTCTTATACCACTTGGCTTACTGAGGGTTAAACTCTGAAGGCAACTGGCTTACAATAAAATCTTTCTGAAAACTAAATACACAAAATATGACTACTGTTTTCTTGCTCTATAACTTCCAGTGACAATAATGTCCTCCATATAAATAGGACACGTTACAGTTTATGTGCATGTCTCTCTTTTATCCAAACTTATACCACAACATTAAAAAGCATTATATTCCTCCCCTTCAGAGGATGATTGATAATAAATCTGTGCATTTGAAAAATCTCAAAGTGATAGAAGTTATTTGTTAATTCAGTGTACATTTAAAAAGTACAACTAAACCTTCACTTGTTCCCTTCTCCATTAAATTAGCCTGTCATCATTTCTAACTACTCATTATAATTCCAGATGTGATCACTGAGAAGTATCTTCACTTCCTCCTGTTACAAATGTCTACTTAAAATAGACAACATCCTTTAGTCTACAGATTTTGTGATTATTTTGCTCATTTTTAGTGTTACACATAAATATGGATTTTTGCTGTGCTAAAATCTTCAAAGAATTATTTGATATTTTTCCCCAAAATATCACAGAATACAAAAGAAATTTCAGAATTGAGATTTGACAAGAAATGTTGCTAAATTAACCATATTGTTATACAATTGTATTTCTGTAAGCTGAAAATCAAGAAATCTAAGTACTTTGTTGGAATAAGTAGATTGTAAAACATTCTTAAGGATAAGAAAAAAGAATATATTTATGTGGTTCAGCAAAGTTTTCTTGAGTCTACATTAAAATATCTTAGGTATGAGACTTTTCTTATTTTAGAACAGTTAATAACTCATTGTTCAGACTGAAAATTAGATATAATTCAGAGTAGCAATATGAACATGAATTATTCTTTCCTGAATTTCTCAGCTACCTGTGAGTCTCTTCTGGTCTAATAATTATTTAATTACAAAAAGTTGATTAGCTCCCAAAGGGAAGACAGGAATTGTCAGATTCCTCTAACTTAATATTCGGTGACTGTAATGTAGATTATTATATTTGATCTGTGTTGCAGTCTCTGGTCACTGAATAGAAATAGATACTAAGAGGTCATGGCCTTATACATTTGATTTACTATAGAAGGGGAGAGAGATTTTGATTTTACTCTAATGTAGAATGACAGCAATGATTGAAAACACATAAAAAGTTTTGTGAAATAGATGATCTTTTTTCCCCAGCAAATCCAAACTTTAAATCAACTATATCAGCCAAAGAATTAAAGTAAAACATCTTGAATGATCACATAGAATCAAATACATATAAGAAGATGGAAGTTGTTTGGTTTGAACATCATTTCTCCATTTAACAACATTCCATCACACATTTAACAGCCCGTTTCAGTGGTATACTCTTTCTTTTTGGTTGCTTGGCATCTTGATGCTTGGAGATGAGGGTTTTGTACTTACCTAGTGATCTTCAATGTTCTGTTTGTTAGACCTAAAATTCATATGAGTTTGGTTTGGGGTTTTTGTTTTCCTTATCTTTTTCATGTTATGCCGTGTTCCTATTGGTCTAGGCAAGTGACTCAGCTGGAACACCTTTAGAAGTCATTGTCCTCAGTAGTGAAAGTGTCCCACTGCAGATAGATCCAGCAGATGGAAATCATTGTTGATGTGACCTGGTATATATATCCATTCCCTCCCTATATGTCCTTGTTGATTACATCTCTGGAAAGCTCTTCATTTTTTTTGTTCTCCTGCTGATAACCAAGGATCAACAAGAGTGTGAAAGGTATCGTTAAGCAAATGAGAGAGACAATCTCTTTCTCCTGTTTTAATCATACTTTTTCATTTTCCAAACTGGATAGCAGTGGCAAGTAGATTATGGGCAGAATCAGATAAGCTAACTAATAAAACTAACAATGAATTTTTCAATTATCTGCTCTAATTAAAAAAAAAACCAAAACCAAAAACAAACAAACAAGGAAAAAAAGAATTACTGCACAAACTCGAGCCTTAAATCTAATTCTTATTTCCTTTACTTAGGTCACATATATATATTTAAAGACATAATTAAAATGGGCATAGTCTGTTAAAGACAATGTTTGGCTTACAACAGTGAAATCTTCAGTTCACCTGCTTTTGAGAAAGGGAAAATACTCATTTAAAAGTGTTTTGTAATATTGACAGACTTGTTCTGCAGTGCAGTTATTTTCTTCAAGGACAGATGGAATTTTAAGCCTCTATGATTATTTATAGAGCTAGATTCTCTGTTGTTTTTTTGCCTTGATTGTCATTTACATTGATGCAGAGACATTACTACATGAGTGTAAAATATTGTCATTCTGAGCTGCTTGATATTTATCCTACTTTGCACACATATACATCACTAGATATAGAGCAGAATTAGGCCAGCTGTTTTACAGATATTGTTAGAGGAACAGTAAAATTATTTTTCACTGTGTTCTCATACCAGTAAAGTATATGTTACCTTTTAGAAAAGAGGTAACATCTTTTCTTAATGTTTTGCAAAAATCTCCCAAACCACTAAGACCCCCAGCAACAGAAACCCATGCAGCATTAGGTTACAACCTTTTAAATTCTTACATATACAGTTTACAGACATCACACTAAATATCTTTTCATATCCCTACGTAGTGTCTCTGTACTGTAGGCGTTAGGCATTCTCCTGCTTCATCGCCGATGCGTGGGAGGAAATAAACCCAAATGAAGGAAGAAAACATTAACTTTGATCATAGCTTTTCCCACATTTTTGCTAGTTTCTAACCTTTAAAGGCTCAACTCAGTTACCTAAAGACAGGAATGTATTAGTGTTTGATATGCAATATATCATATCAGATATCCACTTAAGACTGTAAGATAAAACAGAAAATGATACCTTACTGGAAGGGCAGCTGAAGGACAGGCAGGATAGCTTAGGTCATCTCACTTGCACCTATGTACCAATGTTTATGCAGCTAAAATCCAGTTTGTTTCAGAAACATACACAAAAATGTAATAGTATATGTTGTCATTTAAAGGGAAATGTCTCCTTAAAATAATCCTGCCTCTCTGAAGCCAGATCAAAGAATTCCTTTGCTAGAGATCTGATCTTAGTCTGTCAGGAGAGGTGAGAACATTAACTTAAAGCACCTTTGTGTGTTTTATTTAATAACTGGAGCAGACTTTAAGGATGCACATAGCCAGTTAATACATATCAGCTGACAACCAGTCCTGATAACTCCATAATGTGACTAAATCCTTCTGGTAAAATTCTACTGTCCTATTTGGAATCATGCAGAGCACAAAGCACACTGGGATTTCATTAGCTGCACTGAATAACATCTCATATAAAGCTACCATAGATCAGTTTTTTCACTAGGGAATGAAGCATGATTAATGGAAAAGTCTCAGGGCAAGATATGATCAGATCTAAATCATTTTTTTTACTTTTTTTTGGTCCCGCAGCTAGTACTGTAGCTTGCAATCAAGAGAGATCCCTCTTCCTGGTATACTCAATGTATTTTTCCAGATTATCAGTTATTTCCGAATAAAGCTGAGACTGGCTCTGAATCTGGACTGTAGACTCGACTGTACTTCCTCTTTCTCAAGCTTTACACTGCAGCATTTCGGAGAGGAGTGGCTGGAGAGCAGCCCTGCAAGGAAGGGATTTGGGGGTGCTGGTAGACAGCAGGAGCAATACAAGTCAGACTTGTGCCGTGCCAGCCACGTGGACACACCACATCCTCAAGTTACCAGCAGGATAACCAACCATTCAAAAGAGGTGATCATCCCACTGTATTCAGCGTTGGTGTGGCCTCAATTTGAGCACTTGTGTGCATTTCTGGACCCCATGATTTAAGAAGGATGTGAAGGTCCTTGAATGAATCCAGATGTAAGCAACCAAGCTGGTGAAAGGGCTGCAAGGAATGTCCTATGAGGAGCAGCAGAGGACTTTGGGTTATTCTAGTTTGGAGAAAAGGAGACTGAGAGGTGATCTCATTACTCTCTACAGTTTCCTAAGGATGGGAAGTGGAGAGGGAGGTACTGATCTTTCCTCCCTGCTATCCAGTGATAAGATGCATGCAAATGGTTCAAAGCTGTGCCATGGGAGGTTTAATCTGGACATCAGGAAGCATTTCTTTACTGAGAGGGTGGTCAAACACTGGAACAGGCTTCCTAGAGCTATGTTCGATGCCCCAAGCCTGTCAGTGCTTAGAAGGCATTTGGTTAATGTGCTTGATGACATGCTTTAAATTTTGAAGTGGTTAGACAGTTGGACTAGGTGACCATTGTAGGTACCTTTCAACTGAAATATTATTCTATTCTATTCTATTCTATTNTGAAAATATTGTCTATTCTGTTCTATTCTATTCTCTTCTATTCTATTCTCTTCTCTTCTCTTCTCTTCTCTTCTCTTCTCTTCTCTTCTCTTCTCTTCTCTTCTCTTCTCATCAGTAAGACTGAAACTAAAACATTATGGCATAAAGTCAACTGGTATCTTTTTGCTTTTTATATGGCTTTCTGGAAAATTTGCAGTCCCCAGGGTAATTTTAGTATCCAAGACAAATGTAAGTACTGTTATAAATTCTCATAAGATTTTGCAGACCAGAGGAAGTTTGACTAAGCATCTAAATCTCCCAAGATTCTTTAACTACTGGTATTAATGCATTTACCTTGAAAAGAAAGAACTACTTTTTACAGTGGGACTTCAGTCTTCAAATGAAATTAAACTACTTGCCTAAGGCTTTGAGTCCTGATCTACTTTCAAAAAATCAACAGACCAGGAAAATAGCTTTGATGATGGTGCCATTCCAAACAATATAGACAATATTTTCAGTCATCTTAATGTTTCCTTATCTAACACTCATATTTCAGTTAATGGCTTCCTTCACTTTCACCTTCCTTCACTGCTTACAGGGTTCTTGTCTATACTGCTTATAGGATTTGAGGAGAGGATCTGACATCTCATACAGATCCCAAATGGTGTCAGATGACTCTAGGCCAAGATTATCTATTCAGAGGATGAGGTAGGTTGTTTTC
>WEIS01051485.1:7270-20610 GCA_013389965.1 Todus mexicanus | reverse complement strand
AAAGCCAACATGCTTTGGAGTTAGAAAAATAGTGCTGGATTATTTATTTATATAGTACCCATAAATTTGCAGGTTGCTTTACACTCCAAAAATAAATTCTAGTCTCTGGAAGGGTAGTGCCACAATGAATTTTGGCTGCTAGGTTTAAATAAAAAGAAAAGCTGTAATAAATTCTGAGAATTAAAAAAAAAAATCAAAAAAAATCTCATAACTAATGTCTTCCATCGTCTGCGTTTTAAATATTTCTGCAGTGAATTGAATTGATTTAATTTCTAGCCTAAATAAAATGCAGAGAAGAATTGCCCCAATATCTCCTAAAAAAAGAATTAAACTAGCACACTGGAAGCATAGAACTCAACCATCTGTTGCTGGGTTGTTGAATCAATGTCAAACTCAGCAGCATATGAAAGAGTGACGTACGGTACAGTCTATAGAACAGGACAGATATTTTTGGTGACATCTGGATGTTTTTTATCTACTCTACAAACAAGGATTTGGGGAACAACAAACTCCTAATCATATGTGCTTAGATATCTACAAAACCGGACAAAAACCCCGTGGTGGTTGCTCCCCAGGTTACATATTTCATTCCCTTCAGAAGGCCCACTCTTGGAGGAAGCAGGAGGTTAGAACAGGAGATGGAATTTCTTTACGTCCTCAATTCTCATTTCTGTTGCACATTTTCTTAATGAGTTTGAGTAAGGTGGCCAACCCCATGTCTTTCCCTTGGGTGACTAATTCACTCCGGGCTTAGCAGCCCGACATCAATGATCAGCATCCCTGCTGCCTGCCATGTAAAATGTTTACACTTGATGGTTATAGCTCAAGTAGAAGAAAAAGCAAAAATGAAGCGCTGTTGAATGAAATTTGGAGACTTGGTATTCAAGTATACAACGGTCATACTTAATCTTCTCACAGTTGGCACTTGCTGAAAGTTTACTGTTCCAGAGGGATTGGTAGTAGTTCTGTGCTGATTTTATTGGTGTAACAGTGACAAAGTTTCAGTGATTTTATTGGAGGCATCTGAAATAAAAGTTTTTCTTAGCTTTAAAATTGCACTTTGGAGTGGGTGAGGGTTGTGTGCTTTTGTTCATCTTTTTTTTTCCCCGCAGTGGCATAATTACCGGGCATAGTCCATGTGAGAAAGCAATCCAAACACCTGCGAACAAAGGGAGTGGTTTCCATACGATGTACACGAGAGTTCTCAGAATAGCTTCTGTACTGTTATTCAGCTGTCACTTCAGCTAGGTTTGAATTTACAGAGAAGAAAGAGACATCTGGTTCTTACTTGGAGATCTCCATGGAAAACACAAGAGCAATAATTTCACCGAAGAAGGCTATCTACCAGTTAGTGATGATGGGACTGGTTTGGGTATATAGAACTGTAGGTTAGATGCTTTTCTTCAGGCAGTGCCGTCTCAGATTTTGGTGTACATTCTTGTCCTGCCCAGACTCACTCTATGAAAGAACCTGAATGAGGAATTCAACCAAGAAGCTTAAAATACTATGGGTTTTTTAAACTTCAGTCAGGTCACATTTGGACCTCACTTAAGAGCAATAAAGGTACACTTCAGATGGTTTCCTGTTAATAATTTTTAGGACCCAGTTCTAGTTGCAGTCTCATTTAAAACAGGTATCATTTTAGTGGTCTCAATGAAATCAGGAAAATCAGAATCAGTGTTTTCATATGTTTTCCTGTCTGAAAGTGTGGTGAGGTATTTCCCATAAGCCACCATCATCTGTTGTAGACCTGCCTTTTTATCCATTTCTGTGTTTTCACTGTCATTTTAGTTAATCAAGAGATTAATTTGCAAGTGACTCGTAGAAGACATGAAAGTGTCTTGGTAAACCTGGTGGGAGGTAAGCTTATCTGTCTGTAGGAGTTGTTCAGTGCATTGTCAGGTCAAAGATGATAATTTAAACCCAACAGTTAAACATATGTTTAAGACCTTGTAGAAACACAGGAACACATGAACAGCTGTACTGCATCAGCTCAAAGCCCATCTATCCCAGTGTCTGCTCTTTGCCGATGGCCGAAGCAGATGCCAAGGCAGTGGTTCTTTGTTGGGGTGAGCAACTCCTCCAGGGATGTTGATATTTTCTATGTTGCTTTACATTGATGGGCACGACTGTGCTTGAGCTGCACAGGTGCCTGTTAGGAAATCAGATGGGAGAAGATAGATGGTGGTTGCTGGTTGTAGATGGAGATCAGTGACAAGGGAAGTGAAGGGATTCTTCTGAAACAAGATGGGAATACTCTTTGTGAAGGAGCGAGTTGAAACTGGTTCTTCAGTTTCAGTCCGACATTTACGCTGTGAACGCAGTTTTTCCTCCCGCATGGGACTTAGGTTTTGCCAGAATAAAAATTGAGTCAGGAACCTAGGGAATTGGTCCAACAGGATGAGTGTAACTGACATTTGACGATCAAGCTGACCTTTAAGAGTTTTTCATGTTACTAACATAAAATGATTGCTCGCAGGGCTCTGAACAGGGCCAGTCTTAAACCCCTCTGCTCTGAATCGTGCTCTGTTCTCTTCTTGAAAGTGTTTCTTCTTTGCTCCTTTGCTGATATCTGACATTTTGTGCTGGTGTGAAAATAATGATGGTAGAAATGATATTCAGGGGTAAAACATTGTGTCAGTGAAATTAGATCCTGAATGGTTAGTAGGAAGAATTAGTCCTTTGTGTTGATGTCCTAGGCAATTAGATACTGAGAGAATGATGGACTTCAAGTGGCCACTCTGTTTTATCTTATTCTGCATTCTCTGGACAGCCGAAATTGAAAGGAAGAAATTGTTCAATTTTCAAAACTTGTTTTGAATAGACATTGAGATTGATAGTTAATAGTGTTGCTTGTGTGCCTGGTATCTGTAGTTGGGAACTCACTAACTGAAATGATACTGTGAATTGAGGAGTGGCAAGATGTTAGATTTAAAATGGCAGAAGCTCTTGGTTGCTAGTATTGACCAGACAGAACTGTGGACATGCAGCAGTTCTGGAGACCTGGCCTGTAGCTAAGGCAAGTTTTATACATTGTAATTATTTCTGTGGAATGTTTGCTAGAGTTTGTTTTTAGAGAGAGATGGTTCCATGAAGTAATTTATTTATGAAATCCACAAGGCTTCCCAAGGCCTGTAGCAGCAGGACGATAATGATTAATGAAGGCAGACAGCATGTGGCTGTGAGTCCCAGCACAGCTCACGGATTAGGAGGGTTCTTCAGGCTGCATGGGAAGCCAGGAGAAATGATCTGCTGAGACACAGTATTTTGATTCTAAATAGTCTACCATACTGGAGCTCCACGCTACATTTGTAAATTACATATAGGAGGATTATATGTGAATAGATTTTGTTTTGAGCTACAGTAAAGCACAGATTTGTATGAGTAGGGAAATCTTTAATGTATGGTCAGTGTGTAGCTGTGAAATGAGACACTCGTTACTGTTGTTTTGATATATAGCTGTGAAGGTTTGTATAGGAGCTATATACCAGTGCTGTTTCTGTAACAGAAGATTTGGAGACCCTAAGTAGGTTCTGGCACCAGGGATTGTGAAATGTAACATGGGAGTAGGTCTTTGTCCTGAAAAGCTGAGTAGCTTGAGGATGAAGATGATCCATGATCCAGAGATTATAGAGAGAAATGGCGGCAGGCAGAGGATTAGAATCCCACTGCGTTGACAACAGTTGTAGCCACATTGCTTTTCTGTACGACTTCGATTTTTCTTTGTCAGCGTTGCAGCTGCTTTGTTCTGAAGAGACAATGTGCACTGACAGCAGCACTGGCTCCTCTCATGGTCTGTCACACACCCAAGGGTACCAAGGCAGTGCAGTGTCTTTGCAAAGCTGAAGCCCAGCTGCTCTTCATAACAAGATCTGCAGTTGCTGGGCCGGAATGTGCCGCATGGCCAGACGAGGAGGTTTTGTGTCAGGGAATGACTCGGAATACCCAGGCCCACTGTGTCTTCAGTGGACAGAAACTTCTTAAGTAGAGATGCTCTCTTTGGATGAAGTGTTGGCTGTGTGCTATGGTAGATGTGGTGGTTTCCTATGTCCTCCTCATGGTCACTCTCTCATTTGATGTATTCCTGAGCAAACACGATGGTATGTATGTTAACATTTAACTTTTCATATCTAATAGCTGTTCAGTGGGAGGTCTCATATCAGTATCTATTTTTTTATTTTCTTTTAACTTGCTCCAGTTAATGGTAATTCCACCAGCTTTGTGCAAAAATGAGTGAAATTATGTTTTAGCATGGAGCTGACATCTCTGGATGCCAAAGCAGTTACTGTTTTGTGTGAGAAATCTGACAGTGCCAAAAGTCTTTCTTCTTTCTTTGCTTCTCTGTTATTAAAGCTCATTGAAAACTAAAAAAAGCAGAATATAGCATCAAGAAGAAGAATTGTTAATCTGGATACAAAATTGTGACAAATTGGTGTCACATGACAAAAGGAAAAACTATCAAAATGATACCTATTGGGAAAAACACTTTGCAGAGGAACTCCTCTAAGCACATGGAACTGAATCTTGTTTCTCAAAAGAATCCAGCTTAGTTTGCACATCACATGCACTCATCTGAAGAAACCCACAGGCAGAACAAAATGCCGGGATACCCAGTGGTAGGTACTATGTAGTAAACAGCTCTCTCAACATCTGCAGCTTCAAACACAACGTGGTATCTCATTACAGAACATTTCATCCAGTTGTTGCAATGTGTTGCGTTTGTGGGTTTTTTTCTGGCTGCTGAGGCCCCATCATCTGCCCTTTTGAAGATGTACTAGGGCAGGATGATTTCTGTATTTTCATAGCTCCGTGACTTGACCGTTCATTTCTGGGGTGTTACAGTTCCTTTTGTTGTGTGTGGCCCCAACAGAGCGCAAAGGGTATGCAGGCACTTGGTCTCCCTGAATTTCTTACTGCAGATGGAGCAAGTGCCATTGAGAAGAGTGAGTGTTTATGACTGAGTGTAGCCATTCAGGTCACAGGTCATTTTAGCAACAAGCCACAAAATACTGCAAGTCTGAAATAACTCTGGGGTTTAGGATTTATTTTAAAGCACAGAGACTAAGATTGTCAGCCTTATCCTGACATGAAGAGTGCAGAGTAAGTTTTGACTCCATCATATCCTCCCAAAGACTCTCGTCTGCCCCCACTGGTGTTCTCGTGAGGTCTATGCCTGAGTCTCCAGAGAGTTCATTCTCCAGGAGGGACAAGAGGATTCAGGCTCTCCCAGCCAGAAAGGACAGGCAACCATAAAAAGTACTGGTGATCCTGTCTGTGGTCCATAGCGATAGCCGAGTTCTCAACAATATTTCAGGTGAGGTAAATGTAAAGAAAGCATTTAATAGAGAGGGATGTGAAGTATTTAGTAGATTTTTGTAGGAATTTCCTTTAGAAAGTGAACACTGTTCTGAGCAAATTATTCCAAGCCATCACAACTCCCAGTTATTCCTCCCCACATTTCTTCTCTCAAACTCCTACTCCTTACTTTGTTAGAAAAGTAGAAGTTAACTGTTAGGCCATTGTGTTCTTCCAAATGAGTCAATTCTGCCATATCCAACAGAGTTCAGTTTGAGTTTAGCTTCTGACTAAGATGAAGTACAATTAAGATGGGGAAAGTGGCACAGAGCTTAGTACTGTGTCTGCTAATTGCTCCAGTACTTTCATTTATTGTGACAGCTCTCCATGATGCATTAGCACTCTGGGTTCCCCCCCACCTCTAGCAGCTTTTGCTTAGATTAATTTCTGAGTGTTGCTGCACATTGGTGTGCTGAGCACTTGGCTCAATTTGCAACTATTAAGTCTGGTTCTGAGTTTTCTACTGTTAAAAGTTCACATTTGATCTTCTGCCTCTTGCAATCACAGGAGGCGACACAGCTTTGTTGCCACTTTCCTTTTCCCTGCCTCCCCTCTCCTCTCTCTCCTAATGTGTTGCGAACTGACTGGCACAGCTTGAGTGAACTGCATTGCCACAGAGTATGTGGCAGCAGGGCCATGGAGGTAAAAAAAAAAAAAGAGGCAAAACTAAGAAAGAAAAGCTGAATATTACTTAATACACTTAATAATCTGTCACAGTTTGGGGTCAGGGCAGCCCTAAACTTGCAACAGATGCTGTGTTAACCCCCCTTCCCACCCAAAGGGGAAGAGAAAGGGAATAAGGGAGAGAGACACAGAAAAGGAAACTGTAACAGCTGTAATGAAAATGAAAAAAAAAAAGTAATAAGGAATATATACAAACATATACAAAACCAGTATGGAACCCAACTCCTCTGATGGTAAATACGTCACCATCACCACTGATGCTGTGGAGCAGTCCCAGACTGTTCCCAGTGACATACGGGAGCCAGGAGTTGGATTCAGGAATGCACAGAATGCGAGCAAGAAGCTGAAGCCGAGGGCCACAGGCCAGTATAAAAGTGTTGGTATTCTTGGAAAGATAGGATTTACAAAATATGTAAAATCTATAGTCTGCTAGGATATTGACTTTGCAAGTTACAGGTGCTGCACTTTCCTACTCTCTGCGCCAGATGCTGTGCTCTGAGCAATTGCCTGAGAAATGCTTTTTTTCTTCTACAACATTCCTCAACTCTTATTATTCTCCATTGTTCCCCATTCTGTGTCTTTCCATTATGATGTGCATCATTTCTTTCAGTCACTGTTGTGTTTCTCCTGTCTGCCCTTCTCATCGACTCTGAAGTCCCAGACATTCAGTATTTAAGATGTGGGTTGGAATTGCAAAATGTGAATCTGAAATTAAAACTTGCCAAAGTTCAGACTATTGAAACATGGGAGGAGAGAGGGATACAATTATCTATCTTATGATCTGTTACTAAAATTTAATTAGTATTAGGGCAAGGAATGCTTATGGGTGTGCTGTGCTCCTGTGTAGTTTCTTGCCTTTGTGATTTAATTAACCTTCATAAATGGTAAGTAAAGCAAAATAGGTAGTTGAAGGATTATGAAGGTAAAAATTAACTTTCTTTATATCATCCAGGAAATCTGAAGCTAGATCTCCTGAATCCCGTTCTGGTATCTTAGTCACATCTTTCTTCCCTATTTAGATCCGAGATTTAGTGTCAAACTCCTCTCCTTGCACTCTTTTCTGGGCTACAGCATCAGGTAATCATGTGCCAGTCTTCAAAATGTACCCTTGAAATTTTATGACCAAACTTGCATTAGGTCCAGGAGTTAACTCTGCATTACGTATGGAAAGATCAGCAATCTCAGTTTGGTTAGAAGAAAGATGTTGCTGAATGAAACCATGAGTTGCTAGAGCCCCTCCTCTGGTGGGTGAGACCAGCTGTAGAGGCAATGGGGCTATCCATGTTTTTAGGAATAAATACCAGACCAAACTCTGGTGCGTGTCTGCTGATTTTTGTGCCTAAAAATTCATTCCCAATTAACGGTTCTTTGGGTAAAGCCGCCTGCCCACATAAGTGCCTGAATCAAACAATTATTCCTACACAGATTACAAATTTAAAATCAGAGCAGCAGACATTCTGTCAATGGTTAAGTGACTTATTTGACAGTAGGCCATTCTTTCACGAATAAAACGCTCAGAGAGAAATGTGTGGGCTCCAAGGGAGACTAAGGCTATACATGATGCCAAGAACTACACATGATTCTCCCATAAATGTCCTTAATAGTTACTCTTAATACTTTGTCGATTGATAGGTCATAAACTTCTGACACTAAAAGTGCAGAGGTAATGAAACAAAGGGAGTTTCAGAAATGGAACGAAAGCCAGGGCATTTTTCCCAATTCATTTTTAAATGTACAGAGCTATAGTTCTCTTTATTTGTAGTTCAAATTCTTGAGCTAGCCAGATTGGTCAATAAAAATCTTTTGTCCTTGTCCAGTGAATATCTTGAATAAATAACATGTAGAAAGAACAGGAATGGAAAAACACTAAATATTCACCATGTTCCTCTATTAGTAACAGAAGAAGGGATGGGTAAACACAAAGACATGATGTTAGGAGTTTTGGTGACATAATCCACTTGCAAAAGGAAATTCAGTGTAGACATGTTAAGTCCATTTCAACACATGTAAAATCTTGAGGCTATGCTTCTTTTAGGCAAGAATTAGAATGCAGAAGAAATGGCTATCTGTGCTGCTCCCACTGTGTCTGAACCACAGAAATACAGTGCTTCCAGGGCCAGAATTTAGATAGAGCGTGTATTTCATTTAGGAACCCACATAAATGTCCAGGTTTTTAAGAGTCCCTGCCAGTAAATGCTGGCTTTATCAGATAGCATGAAGCATTTTTGGAAATATGTCTCTCCTGTAGGTGTTTGAAAAGGAAATGAGCTTTTGAAGCATCTGCAATAAACATTCAATGTAAAAAAGCCTTTGTCATACTTGACTGACCAGGCACTTGTTTTTCAGACTAATAATAACAAGGTTTGTTTTATGCTGGCTTAAGACTATACTTAACACTTAGAATCCTCAAACTGTGAAACATCAAGAAAGCATCTACAAACCATGGGATACCATTTCTCTGTAGAAGTTTTGTAGCTGCTGCATTTTGTTCCACTAATTTTATCTGACCTTGACCCCTTTCTCTATACCACTTTTTATCCCAGAAGAGATGTCTGAAGGAGTGACCTCCTTCAACGTGCCAGTGGAAGAAATAGCAATGACTCTTGGACACTACGCAAACGACACCCAGCCCTCAACTCTGAAGTGTAGATTAAGAAATTTTTGCTTTGTCATTTACTGTGTTTTCCTTCATTGCACTCACAAACCAGGAGTTTCTGATCGCTCTGTTCTTCCTGTGGTGACACTTTTCCCAGCACCTCTAATTTTTTATTTTCCTTTTCTTGCTAGAGATAGGGCACCACTTGTCTGCAAAAATAGTTGAGCAGATGTTAGGTTAGTTGAATTGTATGCTATTTTCTCTCTTTCATACCTTTACACTTCTCTTGCATTATGAATCTTCATATCTCTGGCACTGATGTGACCTATATTTATATAGCATCAGAGAAACCTTTTGTTGTCTTATAGAAAGGCAGTAGGACAGAGTGTTGCTATCACCACCTTAGTCTGAACCACAGAACATACGTGATTTGCCCAGAGTACAGAAATGAACTCGTGTATTTCAGCACCTAATTTATGGGTTATTTCTCTGAAGATTATATTGGCTGAGAGAGATTTCTTGTCCTTTCCTAGACATTCAACCTGGTCATTGTATGTAAAATCCACTGGATAATACTTCACTAATCTGCTGTGAAATTGCAGACATGACATTAAAATGTTGGTCATTTAAATACCCAAACGGTAGAATGCAGCCCTGTTAAGCCATGCGGCTGTCCCCCAGCTCGCCTGAGCACCGCTCTGGCTCGGAATGGCCTGGGCTCAGCAGCACAGTCGTTACTCACTGCCCACGCGGTGGCACCCTTGGCAGATACGTGAGTCCGTTGCTGACCGTTACCCAGCCCTTGAGAGACAGTTCCAGACTCCTGGGGTTTGTGAAGGAGCTTGATTATGTGTAAAGGTCCATCTGGAGTTATGACGTTTTGTCTCGATGTAGGTTTCCTTATCCTATCAGTGCATCAAGCTTCTCAAGGGCCTCAACTCAACTGTATTTTCTCTCTCCATGAACTGGCAGTTAAAAAAATACTTTGTAAATCACAAAGAAAGGGGCAAATCCCATTTTACTCTTTCCCGATATGTTAATTTTAAATATCCAAGCAACCTCAATTTTCATCTATTTCTTCAATCCATTTTTGCATCCCCTTTATTTGGCTCAACATGCATATTTCAGTACAATCATCATGTTTGCACCACATGAGTAAAAAACTCCTGGTCAGAAAGATCTCTCTTTCCCATGCTTTTTCCCGAGTGTGGTTTCCCTGTGGTACCATCCTCTCCGATGCGATTATCTCTTTGTTTTACTGTCAGTGCCACATTTGCTATTGTCTTTAATGAGGCCGTGGCTTTACCAGAGAAGCAGAGAGGGGGAAGTAAGGGAAAACCAAATGTGAATTCAGGAAAAGTCTCAACAGAGCTTATGGTACTGAGAGTGGAGAATGTGGTCTATGTGATATCAATGGCTGGTTTGCTGTGTTTCTAATGGGTAGTCCCTTTGAGTTGAATAACAGAACTCTCTCAGGCAGCAGTAACATTGAATTGACAACAATGGGAAATGGGCCACCTAAATATCATTTGTTCCAGATGTTCAGAATAATCCATTCTCTAACTGTTGTGACATTTATCATGAAAAATGACTGTAATGATGTATGGAATTTTTGTTCTATTGGTCTAAGGCTTTTAAAAAGGTAAATAGTTTTTCATGTTTTCAATTCGTAAGTGCCAAATTTAAGAGACCCTGAAAAGACTTGGCTCTTAGAGGTTTGTGCTCAGCACCTTCTGAAATTGCAGTTCAAATCTCCCTAGTTTTTAGGGGGATGAGGCTTTCCAGTTAGAGTTCAAAGGTGGAACGTTAACACCTGAGAAGAAACACCCTGAACTCTTAAACTTCTCTCGTTAAATATATTCATGCACCAAGGCTATATAAAGTGATGCTTTGTTATTGTGGGTGCCTGCACTGAAAGATTTCTTGGAAGTATGAGTAGTGCCATAGAATCTATCACAGCATTTCACGCAAAGTTAAACAAAAGGGCAGGAAAAGCTAACAGATACAAGTTGGATCTTCCATGGTTTGCAGGTGTAATGCTCAAGCAAACCCACAAACTATAAATACAGCAAAGCTTCCCAGAACTTTGTCTTCATGTTATGATGTAGGCTGCTGGTTTTTAACTTTTTTTGCAAAGTCCTTTGCAGATCTGAATTCTTCCTTCATGAAAGCACAAGGCTTGGCTCTTGGTTCCATATGTCTTTATAAGCCCACACCCTGAGCACAAAATTGTGTTGCAGATCACTCCCTTGTCTTATTCTGCCAAACACAAACTTTAAAGAGGTTTGGGATATGGATCTTCTTTTGTCCTTCTCAGCAGACCCCTGACTGAGATAATATCCTTAGGGTTATGAAGTATTATTGAAAGGAAGCACAAGAACACTGTGCTCTAGTTCTCTTGCATGTGGCTTTAATTATAGATTCTCATGAATACTTTTCATACCTGCTCTTAAATTTTTTTTCTTGAAATCTCTTCCACCCTGTTATGATTCTGTTCAAATGAGTTACTAAACACTTTATAGGAACTAACTGGACAATTAAGGGATCCTGATTCGACCTTTCATCTTCTTGTTTCTAATCCAGCCTGACATACTGTGCAGAATAACTTGAACTGGGGCCTCTTCCTCAAGGAAGCATCTATAAATTAAAAGCAAAGGAGTTTGAGCTGCTTTTCATCATCCTAGGTCTAATGACTGAATTTATATACCACATAAAACAATATCATCATCTTACAATGTTTGAGGGAAACTTAAATTTCACCTCTAGACTCCCTTCAGGTGTCTCAGAAGTGTCTGGTTTAAGGCACTGTATGGATATCAGAAAAACTGAACTTAAAAATTGGATGCCAGCAACGTATTAGTTTTAAGCAAACACTCCCCCAGTGGAGGACTGTAGGAATACCTAGGGGGGGTTGTAGTCTAATCTTTCCTAAAGTAACATGTCCTCTATAATGCTGGGGACCATCACTGATTGAACACAGGATGATCTTTGGCAGCCCAGCTGAAGAGCATCTTGTTTCATTTGAACACAAGTGCCTTCTTAACTTCTGCGTTCCCTGTAACCTTCCAATGACAATATTGGATGTTTTTCCAGACTGCTGCATTCTGTGGCATTAGAAGCTGTTTCTACTACCACTGGTAGGCAGCACGTTAATCTGTGTATTTTCTGGATAAAACAGACTCTGCTGTTGATTTGAATCTTTTCACAGTTCATTATTCAATATATTGGTTTGTATCAGACACAGAGACTTTTGCAGCAACATCCTGTTGTAGTAGCTTCTGTAAAGATCAAGCCCAGAAAGGTTTATTCTATTTAATCAACAGGAGAAAGTGAAGAAAGACACAGTTGCGTAGGTAAAGTAAGGAACAAAATACACAGAGGTTATCGCTTGATTTCTTTAAAGTATTTAGACTCCTACCTCTTGTGGACTGCTACTTGTTTTTGTGTAATATATTAAAATGTACAGAGTGAAAACAGAAACTGGGACTCTAGATGGAAAACTGCTACTTAGATAACTTCTCTAAAACTGTACAGGAAACTAAGGCTAGAAACCGAGCAAAATTCCATTGAAATGGAGACATCAATCCGAAGGCTGTTGCCCTGTAGTATGTGGTATTTCAGACAGATTAGCTGGACACCACAGACAAAAATAGCATTTCTACAGCACAGCCGAGTAAGAGAGGGTTTAGGAATAGATCATCCTAAGTTCTGGGTGGTCTTGTGAGCCGCGTGCACGTATGATTGCAGCATTTACCATCCTCATGCTCTGAGACCATATTCTGGGATATAGATTTCATTGTGGACAGACTGTTGGGATACCTCCTATGAGGGTCCCAGAGTCTGTGCTTAAGACAGCGTTGCCTTTAGAGCAGAAACTTCTGAGCTGTATATTACCTTTGCTTCAGGCACAGAGCCCCCATTTCAGTAAGTTTTAAATTCTGTACAGCAATTAAGTGCCATTTATAATCTCATGTCTATCAAATATACCTGTAGCTGTTAGCTATTTGAGAAAATTATGTTGTCAACATTACAAAACTATTAATTATCCTGAAATTAAAACATGTCTCTGGAATGTAGAATAAATGAACGTGAGGGCTTGTCAGGCTGCAGTAAACTCTGTGTACTTCCTTGGTAGCTAGCTGAGGAAAAGTCTTATTTGATAGAGTTTAAAATCACAGGTTACCTTATCATTTAATTAATCACTTGCTGTCTTTTTAGCCTGATTTTATCTTTAATTTTTTTATTAATTGGTAAAAAACCCAGGTTTTGGTAAAGTTTTTGAAAACTGGGGGATACATTCTGCCCTGTGCTGCTTTTGGATGAATTCTTTTTCGTTCTCTGTAGTTTTTCATACTTTCATAACAACAACTGTGCTCCAGGAGAGCACTAAGGAAAATAATTCTCACCTGTGACTTGAGAACTGTTCTTATCAATCCTCGAGCAGTTTGACCACAGTTAATTCTACAAGTATTAACTGAGTCGAAGGCTTTATTGCTGTTATATTAGCTTTTATCAAATCCTGTAAGCCTCTAACAGTTCCTCCCCTAGCTGTTGCCACACTATTGAATAGCTTACTCTTAGTTCTGCTCCTGGAACTGAACTTACTTACAGACGTAAAATGGTTTGGTAAATAAAGTAAATTCAGAAGTGTTCCCATCCACAACCAACCTGCCTATAGTCAAACAGAAAATAAAGCAAAGTTCTA
>WEIS01051484.1:346-18683 GCA_013389965.1 Todus mexicanus | reverse complement strand
CTTCGAGCAACCACAGCAGCTTAAAATCAGGATGGCTGTTCATTAACTGTGCCTTTAAGGTACATTTCACAGCCATGTCTGCTCATCACCGCCCCGAAGATGAAACGTGACACACACTTACCTGACCACGGTGAGATTTCTTGTGGGCTTTCTCAGCCAGCGCAGACTAGTTAAGTTTCTGTTGTCAGGAATTTTAAATTCAATACTTTTAGCCAGCACAGGGAAGCTCTTCTTTCTTACTTCACTTGTCGGTGTCTTTTCTTGATGCTGCGTTTTCTGAAGTAAGAATAAATTCAGGCTTGTGTTGCTGATCTGCTCTTTTGGGATAAGGTTATTCCAAGGATGCAACCTCAGTTTCTCCCTACAGCAGACCCTGAATTCTATCTTAGTCAGGAATTAATTCCCTGGTGGCCCTTCTTGGATCTTACACCATGACAGCTCCAGCATAATTTAATTTCCTCAATGCCATACGTGCCCTATCATTCTATTTATGAAGCCAAAAAGCTTTCAGCAGGACTCCTTGCTGCATTGCTTCCGCAAAAGAGGTATTTATATGTGCATGTCTATATGAGTAACACATCTTCATGGGCATCCAGATACTGACAGCAATCCTTCTAGACTTTATGTTAGTTTTCTGTAGGAATGGCTGAAAAAAATTTGTTACCCGTTGTTTATTTTAGATTACAATTTTTTAAAACTTTTGTTTTCTTACATACGTATTGTCCCAGAATGATGAGACCCTTAACTATTACAGTAATACAAACCCAGTGACAAATGTGTACCTAGTCAGACTGAACAGAGACCAACTTCTATTTATTTTCCATGAACATAAATCATATTCCTGACTTGTGATGGCACTTGCCTGCAGTGGGAGGAAGCTCGGAGGATGGTCCCTCGCAGAGCAGCTGAGAATAAGCCAGTTGAACAAACTAGGTATAGCGCACCAAGACATTTATGAGGAGTGGCAGCTTGGGAGAACCAAGTAGATGTAATATTTCAGCATCAGAGAACTGCAGAAATTCCTAGATTGGAAAAGACCTTTAAGATCACCAGTACAATCATTAACCTAACACTGAGAAGACCTTGACTAAACCATATACCTCAGGATCTATTTCATATGTTCTCTGCCAGTTGCTATTTTAATCCATCACTACTTAAAAGCTGGTTTTGCTGATGGGATTTTTTTTATCCTATTTTCTTATTTTCTCACTTAACATTTCACTTAGAAGAAGCTGTGAAAATTATGTATTTCTGTAATAGCATACACAGGGACAACACGACTCGTTTGATGGAAGAAATTTTAGGCAAAGGTATTTATGGAGGAGCTTATGTATCCCTAATCTAATATTCTGTAACTTCTCGAAATAGACATGTATAATTGAAAGCCTTAAATGACACAGTCTTCAATATAGTATTGAAAATGTTACTCTAATGTAATTCAGTAAATCATTGCCTATAGTACTGTTACCATCTCAATGTTAATGATGAGTTTTCATAATGTCATGAAGAAATACTTATTGTTGTTTCATTTAGTTCCACTTCCTAAATGGTATAAAATAATACAAGGTACACTTACTTAATAAAACATTAATGATAATGGTATAGATTGCATTTTTATATTGCCTTTCTTTTTTAGAATTGCATCTCTGAATGCAGACATACATTATCAGAAATATTAATTAATGTAATTAGGCTATGCATTTATATATACGGATCCACTCTTGTAGTCAGGTAGATAAATGCTGTTTCTTGCAGTTTCAGGAATATGTTTATTTAGCACACGTTATACAGCTCAGATAATGGCTCGTTCAAGGTAAAAGTTGCTGTAAATTGTGTGGACCATGAAATATCAACTGGGGGAGCAGTGCAGCCAAAAAGCCTGGGGCTTCGTAAGGTACAGCCAATGTACCTCAAATGATAAAATCAAGCCCTTATTTCAAAAGTTAATGAGGTTTGTAGTAAACTACAGTTTAGGCTGCTGACAAAAATGCTGAGGACATTAAGCAAGTTCTTTTGTTTGCTGGTGCTCTATAAAATATCAGCTGCAGTAAAGGAACTGAGCACATAGAAATACCAGGTAAAGCCCAGATGTGAAGAGTGTGGTTAGAAATTTGTGGATTTGCTATTAAAACAATGGTGACAATTATATTCTCTTTAGCTTTAATAAACAATATAATAATATTTATAACATTATTTATAATATCCATAACCTAATGTATAATAATATTAATATCTATAATAATATTCGAAAAACATGTCTACATCACACAAGAAAGCACTGGCTGCAGAAAGCAGCCAAAAAAGACTGAAGCAAAGCTTCCTGTGGCTGGGGACAGTGGGCTGCAGTGGTGCCACGTCTAGATTTGCTCAACGCTGCCTTTGAATAAAGTTTGATATATCAGAGCCCTCTGCCGGCATGTACAACAAACAGGCAATGCTACCTAAATACCATTGTCTAAATGGGAGCACCACAGTGCTCACTGTATAAAACAAAGGTGCTGTATGAAGCTTTAACAGGATAATATCCCTTCTTTTGTGATTTAAATGTCTTGGCCTGATGCTCACTTTGAGATCGTTGCTCTCTCTTGGATTGCTCTCCCTCCAGTGAGACTCCAAATTTGGCTAATGTACAATGACTGTGAGTTTATAGCTACCAGCTTCAAACAGCTGCTGGTAAAATTCACCAAAAAAATATTTACTGAGTGCTATTAAATGCAAAGATAATGTCTTTAATTTCAGAAGCCTTAGAACCGTGAATTGACGGAGACCAAAAAAAAAAAAATTAAACACCCTCGGGGATGCACCATTCCAGCTGTAACATCTGCTCTCCCTTACTGCTTATGGGGCTCAATGAATCGTTGGTGGAGTTCTAAAGAAATTAGAATATAGGCAGCTTTTGATTAATAATAATTTTGTGCTTAATAATAATGAGTGTTCAGAACTAATTGGAAATAATTAGTACTAATGATATTTGTACAGAATCTTACCCTTTCTGGTGCTGCTGAAGACTTTGTTTCTTCACTGCACAATTGAAAGAAACAGAAGTTGTGGCTTTGGCACTTTTGACCTCTGCATTAACACTTTAGGATCTATGGAAAAGTTACATGTGTCTGGTCTAATGGATCAAAAAAATTGACTGTAAGAGAATTAATTGGTACCCTGTTTGTTTATCAAATAAACATTTATTGCACGATTTTCATCATTTAAGTGCCAGATTTACTTAAAGGAGGGATGACTAGCACTCAGCACGGACTGTGCTTTAGGTATCCAGGAAAGGCACCTCACCCCATTTTCCTTAGTGTTATGGTGATAGTAATGAACTGCTCAAGCTCTTCTGTGGTTGCTCGTTGGTTTGGACTGTGTGGAGGACTGTGGATTCGTCAATAGACTCAAGTAAGGTTCAGGTAAATTTTTGATCTACTGAAAGGCATTTGAATGGGCCTAATAGTTAGCTCTTTGAAGCTAACTGAGAACTGACAGCTTGTCTTTGCAGGCTACTCCTCTGAGACCCTCAGATCCAGAAGCTAGAAATATGGTTAAAATATTTATGTTGACACTCTAGTTGTAAATCCTGAACACACAAATCCTAATAATTAACCCACTTTTTAACTGCACTTTAAATAATTAACCCACTTTTTAATGGGAGTCACATTGTACTGGTTGTTGTGGCAGATGCTGCAATAAAGGCCAAAACTTCTTGACCACTGAAAGGACAGAGTTAAACTTGAAGCTGCGGTTTGGAAGTCGAGCAGCCTAGCCATGTGGTGACCAGTCACCACACACTTCTGCTGAGTAATAGGAAAGACAAGGCTTTCAAAGTCTCCAGAGAAAGAGCCTCCACAAACTCTCTGGGCTGCCTGTTCCAGGGCTCTGCCTCTAAAGAACATGTTCCACTATGAGGGTAGTGGAACACTGGAACAGGTTGCCCTCGGAGGTAGTTGAGGCCCCATCCCTGGAGACATTCAAGGTCAGGCTCGCCAAGGCTCTGAGCAATCTGCTCTGTTTGAAGATGTCCCTGCTCACCGCAAGGGGGTGGTGGGGGGGGTTGGACTAGATGACCTTCAGAGGTCCCTTCCAATCCAAATGATTCTATAATATCTAAAGGGCAGGTGTCAAGAGCATGGGGCCAACCTAGTCAGTGGTGCCCAGCGACAGGACGAGGTGCAACTGGCACAAACTGGAACACAGGAAGTTCCACCTCAACATCAGGAAAAAACTTCCTGATAAGCATTATATTAATAAGATCCCCTTTCAGCCTTCTCTTCTCCAGGCTAAACAGCCCCAGGTCTCTCAGCCTTTCTTCAGAAGAGAGATGCTCCAGTCCCCTTATCACCTTTGTAGCCCTCCACTGGACTCTCTGCAGCAGTTCCCTGTCTCTCCTGCATTGGGAAGCCCAGAACTGGACACAGTACTCCAGATGTGGCCTCACTATGGCAGAGTAGAGAGGGAGGAGAATCTACCTCAAGGTGGTTTCTTTCCTTAAGCTTCTTAGCAGCAGGAATTGCCTGGCCTTTCCAGCTTTTCTACATATGTTCACCAATTTCAGTTCTGGTATGATCGAGGGGCGGGGACTAGCCTATAAAAGACACACACCCAAGGATCCATGTGTGTGTCCATCACCAGAACACTGGCCCATCTGTCGTAATCTTCGCAGGATCTAAGGGTAGTGATAGCTCTCTCTTGCATTCTTTACCATTCCACTCTTTCCTCTTCTTACGAAAGTTTCAATAGAAGCCGCACCGCCTACCTTTACACCTTCCAAGATCAGGTTGCTTCTAACATAAATGAAACTTAATTTAAAGCAATCATTTGGTGTCATTTCACCTTAACTCAGCCCAAGGGGATTTCAAAACCTCCATGACCCTCTGGTGTGTCCAGTCTGGGTCCTTAATATTCTGAAGGTTAAAAAGTGTGCGCTCTATAAAAACAGTGTTTCATTTTTAATCCTCACTTGTTCTGATGAAGGTTACTTCAAGCTCTCTGCCTCCCAGCAGAGCTAACATAAAAGTCTTTAGTGTCTTCATTCCAATAAGCTGAAATTTATATTCTGAAGGAAATTATTTTACCGCTAAATGATGTTATAAATTAATTAGGAATTCTTAATTCTACAGGTCTTACATTTCCAGCAGAGTACCTCCTGACAAACTCTCGCTTTTCTAAGTACTAAAAACGTTTTAGGAAAACCAAAGCTGGAGATAAGAGCCTGTTTCTCTCCTTTTTGCATGGACAAGATCTTCCCTCTTCAAAACAGTTTTCTCTTTAAATATGCCAGAGTGATTCAGATGTTTCTCAACCCTGATGCTCTCAGGGATGGGAAGATGATCATCATCATCCCTGCCCATGGCTGGGAAAATGGATTAGATGATCTCTAAGGTCCCTTCCAAAATAAGACATTCTACGATTCTATGATCTCAGTGAAGGAAGATGGAGATGCAAGTTGCAACAAGGACGCAAGGTTTAACACGTCAGAAACCACAGAAACCCCTGAGAATGGTGATGTAGGGTTTAGTACTTCTCCCCCCCAAAAGGCAGCAGGATCAGTAATCCATCTGAAATGTGTCTACACCAATGTACACACCACGGACAACAAACGGGAGGAGCTGGAAGCCATTGTGCTGCAAGAAAACTATGACACAGTTGCCATTGCAGAAATATGGTGGGATGACTCACACAACTGCAGTGCTCCACTGGGTGGTTACAAACTCTTCAGAAGGGCGGTCAGTTTTAACCAGCTATTGTAAATGTAATACAAGCCAACAGTTTCATTACCTGTGGGAAGTAACTTTCTGTAGGCAAAACTGTCACGGCTGTTCCTTTATCTTAAATCCATTAGTCTTGTTTACATTAGGTCAAATTGGTACAAAATTTGTTTTCCGTGCAGTACCCCTTACACTGGATCCCACCATTACATAAAAGGGTTAGAATCATAGAATAATTAAGGCTGGAAAAGACCTCTGAGATCTTCGAGTCCAGCCTGTGACCTACCACCACCACATCAGCTAAACCCTGCCACTAAGTGTGGCATCCAGTCTTTTTTTAAACACCTCCACGGATGGTGACTCCACCACCTCCCTGGCCAATCCATTCCAGTGTTTTATCCCCATTTCTGTGAGGAAGTGCTTCGAAACATCCAACCTAAACCTCCCCTGGTGCAGCTTCAGGCTGTGCCCTCTCGTCCTGTCACAAATTGCCTGGGAGCAGAGCCCAGCCCCCTCCTGTCTACAACTTCCCTTCAGATAGTTGTAGTGATAAGGTCCGCCCCCCCTGAGCCTCCTCTTCTCCAGGCTGAACAGCCCCAGCTCCCTCAGCCTCTCCTAAGATTTTCCCTCCAGTCCCTTCACGAGTCTGGTCGCTCTCCTCTGGACCCGCTCCAGCACCTCAATGTCCTTCTTGCAGTGAGGGGCCCAGAACTGCACACAGTGCTCGAGGTGAGGCCTCACCAGTGCAGAGTACAGGGGTTGCTTAGGTTTGACTTCTCACAGAAACTGGGAGGAGAAATACAACATACCACAGGTAAAATAAGTGTTAATTCTGTCTTTATCCAGCTAAAATTAATTGTATTTCTGGATTGACAGAATGGAGGAATAAAAAGAGGCAATGCATTAGCCTTGCCCATGTCAATGGATTCTCTGAAGGCCCAGGGTTCCACCACCTCCAAGCTTACCCCCTCAGCGTAGCAGCTGTTCACCTACCAGGCGAACAAGGACAAAGTCAGAGCCGCAAAGCAGGTGCCCCGCTGTGCCAGCACCATGACTGACAATTCTGTCACGTTTAACGATGAGTACTTCATTTCTTGCTAGCTGTTATCTTTTCCAGTGAAGACAATCACTTTTTCCTAACTTAGGAACAACCACAGTCAGGGCAGTTGTCAGCCTGCTTCACCTTCCCCTGCCACACCACCCACTTCTGAGCGCTTGGGTTTTCTTCAGTCCAGGCAGACATGCAAAGTAGGACACAGATGTGCTCTCAGGCTGATGGTGGGTCTGGAAACTTACGCAGCATGAAGAGAAGCAGAAAGGAGAAATGGCGATCTCCTTTCAAACATTGAGATCTCCTTTCCTTAACATTCCCGGACAGGCTAAGAGAAGTAACATACATGAGCTTGGAACACTGACACAAAAGGGAATCCAGCAAACTCACACCTTTACTTAATAAATCAATGTGGATTTTTTTCAGATACCACTTAGAATTGTGGGGGGGAAAAAGGCGCACTAACTCAGTTTTAAGCAAAAGCTTTATTTTAGTTTCAACTTGTTTGTATTAAAAACAATTACTTCAAAACAAAATTCACAAAAAACTCAGTGTGTAAAAATAAACTAAAGTTCTCCTTGCTCAAGATCTGTTTGTGAAAGACAAGGGCTCCAAATTACATCTAAACAACCCTGTGTTGTTAAACCAGATAAAACTGGGATGTCAGTAGCGTCTCCTAGTTTACAGGCCAAAGAGTTAAAACTGTTCCCCCTCTCTAGTACATTTTAGGACACCAACAGAAAACTGGCGCAGTTAAATGATTGGTCACTAATGCAGTGAGCAACCATTAAAAGACGTATCCCAGTTCCATCTGTTACTTCAGGGGAAGAAATGCTCTTCAGTGTTGTTACAGGCACTGCTGTTTTCCACCAGGAATCAAAGTACTTGTCTTAAAACATTTTCCTTACACCAACATACAGATTTTCAGAGGAGACTGTCACAATCAAGCTGCATTATATACATTTCAAATGTACAATTATCTTTAAAAAAATGCCTGTGTACAAAATAGAGGGTTTTTATTAAAAAAAAAACAAAAAAACAAAAAAACAACAAAAGAAAAACCAACCAAAAACCAAACCAACAACAAAACCACGTGCTAGGTCTCAATTACATCAACATTTTAAAAGAATTGAAAATAATTGATGAGTAATAGCAACTTTTTGATGAATTAGGAGCCTTCCTGCAAGCAAAGTATAGAGGTACCTGCACTGTACTTAAGATTCTAATACGCTTTTTTGACAATTTCTGCTATAAACCTCATGTTTGAAGTACGTGAAAAGCTCTCGGTTGTGACGACAGAATAAAAGCTACTTAATTAATGCAAGAGTATTCCAGTAAAATATAAAGTCATTCTACTTATAAAGTAACAACTGCAAGGGCATTTGATTTACAGCCAGTTAGACAAAGACAACTAGCAACTAGAACACATACATTAGTTAAAAAGTCAAATATATACAAAAATATATTAGAAAGTGGTTGAGTTTAACCACAGGCTCATGTAAAAAAATGTTGTTTTAAATAGCAATAGCAAAAAATAGCTATTTTTCTCTTTCTGCAACAGTACAAAAGGCAAAACCTACAGATGAGGTAGCAACGCCAAATTAAAAAAAAAAAAAGATCAACTTTGGATTGAGGAGCATTTCCTATATTTTCATAGCATACGTGTCAATACAAATATCTAAACGAACTCTTCAGCTGTTTCCAGAATTAATACATTAATTTACAAAAACCTTTATCCAATGAACATTTTTTTTTAAAATTACTGGAAATGGATTCAGTTACTGATTTCTCATGCTTCTAAAAAAAGCTATCGCATTTTCAAATCCAAACACTGTACAGCGAGAACACGGCGGCTTTATTATACACACTTGGTAAAAGCTATGGTACATTAAGACATAATTTACAAAGCTCAGAATGAGCCAACTCTGCTCATCTTGTTCTTTTCTGTCACCTACACACTGCACCGCTGGCTACCCCACGTTCAATGCTAGGTGCAGTGATTCGTGTTCTTCCACAGCTCTGCCCACAGCCACAAGTGCCTGTATCATCTACCTTCAGGAGCCTGAGCCAGGAGCGCAGCTTCTCTCTTGGGTCAGCGGCGCTGCCAGGTGGCAGCTCAGAGTCCCCCTTGGTCGGCGCTGAAACTGCCTCGAGAACGTGGGGATGGGATGGAGAGGGGACAAGTTGTGCCCCTTCACGTCTCCCAATCCCATTCCTTCGTCCTTCCTGCAGGAGCAGGGCAGGAGGTGCCACCTGAGCCTCTCTGACCACAAAAACTCCCGTTAATGAAAAGCCAGGAGGGGGACAACCAGCCAGCTGAGCTGTGCCAGCTCTGGGCCAGGGCCACAGGGCAGCACTGCCTGTGGCACGGGCTCCTCCTGTGGGTCAAATCCACTGCTTCCAGCTCCACTGACCGAAAAAGCCCCTGCTGCTCCTCTACTTCCGGCAACTAAGTCAGACATCTGAAGTTAGATGGTACAAGTAACACCAAAAAAAAATGAACTGGATGGAATTCCTGTATTCATTGTATTAAGAAAATAATATATTTTACATCACAGTGATTAATTAAATGCAGTAAAACATGTAAACTCAGGATTCTAGATAAAATTTAGCTTGACAAATCAGGGCTCCAAGACTTTTTAAAATTCACCATTTTGTAAAAATTGAAGTCACAGGCAGTCAGTTCACATAATTCATGTATTTAAGATTACTTGTAAATACCTTTTGATGCACTCCACTGTTTGGTCATTTATTTTTTATTTTTTTTTAAAAGCCTAAATAATAAATAGACCAAGTGCAAAGGTAAGAGGTATCTTTTTATTTGCAAAGAAACTAGCTTTAGAAGTAATCTGCAAATCAGGCATCTGGAGTGCTCTAGTAGATGTAAGGAAATATGCGGTATGGTACACGCTGACAATACCTTTCCCAGGCCAAGCCATATTTTTGCTTACAATGATGTTCATCACGAGCTTCTCGATGAACAAGCAAGCAGATGAAATATATCACGTAGAAATATGGTAAAATGTGATTAAAACCTGTAGGATAAAGGGAGAAAGTCACTTCAGACATGTTCCCCCCCCCCCCCCAATAAACTAAATAAATCCAGCAATGTTAGCTATTAACAACATGGAATCGCTTAGGTTTGAAAAGCCCTTTGAAATCATTGAGTCCAATCATTAGATTGAGTTCAACATGTACTAAGTGGTAACACATACTTGTGAGGAAACACCTTCTACTCCTATCGTAAAGCAGCAAACACTCAACAGGCCAGCGCAAAAGTTGTGTGACACATTTACATGCCGATAGGAAAAGACCCAAAAAACCCCCAAACAGTAATGCCTAAAATTCAGAATCTCAAGACCTACCAACCTCACTCTTGATATATGCAAAACTGGCGTATATTTTAAGGTCTTTAGTTATCAAAACCAGAGAAACAGTTAAACCTCTGCAGCATTGCGTTCTCCCACGCAAGCCCCAGAAGGTGTTCTCTATTTTGGCTGCAGATGGTACCTCTGCTCAGAGCATACTGTTTGACTTGTGGATGAAAAGCTGGATGTGAGCTGGCAAGCTGGCAATGTGCACGTGCAGCTCAGAAAGTCAATTCCACCCTGGGCTGCACCAGAAAATCTGTGTAACCAGCAGGTGGAGGGAGGTGATTCTCCCCCTCTTCCGGTGACACCCCACCTGGAGTACTGTGTTCAGCTCTGAGGCCCCCAGCATAAGAAGGACGTGAGAATGGCCACAAAGATGATCACAGAGCTGGAGCACTTCTATGAACACAGGCTGAGCAAGTTGAGGCTGTTCAGCCTGAAGAAGACAAGCCTCCAAGGAGACTAGATTTTTGATAAAATCCACTTTAGTTTCAGGAACTTACCACAGGGCAGGGACCATGCTAGAGCCATGATGATGTCACCAAGATAATTAGGATGACGAACAAAACCCCACCAACCCGTGACGAGAAGCCCTTTTCCAGTTGCAGTGGGTATAAATTTCAGAGCTGTGAATAGAGTATTGTAGTCAACAATCGAAATGTGTATCTAAGCACCACAAAGAGACATTGTATAGCAATTAAATAAAAAACGCACTTACAGGCCAATTTGGGATCTGCCGGATTCCTTCGGAAACTATTTTTCTGAGAATTTGCACTACGGAATATGTAATATCCAATACCTGAAAAGAAATATTATTTATTTTGCATTTCCAGTATTTTCCAGTTTTCCTTCCTTCAGCAAAGCCACCCATCACATGCTCTCTGCCACGCCCATTGCATCAAACTCTTTTCCTCAGAGATGTAACTGATATTCTCTGGTTTTCAGAGCTCCAACATGCTGTTGGAAACCTGTATGCCACACACTCTTACACATGACTAACTAATGTTTATGATATTGGAAAAGCTTTATTTGCACACAGACATGTTCATTTGTATCTGACTTAGAGCTGATTAATCTAAACTTGAGTTTGAAATTCATATAAGGTGATGTGATGCAGCTTGTAACATTGCAGCTCTATTAGCTCCCAGTATTTTGCTACAATGCTTATTCCATAAACTGACCAAGTACTTAGAAGTTCACATTATTAAAAGACCCAGACAATGAAATATGATCTGGTTTTGAAATTAGTTTTCCCCATCACTTTCACAAGGCAGTTTAAATTTGCTTTTTCTGAGGTTGTACTGAAAAAACATGATCACAACATACTCCAAATAAAGATGTTTAAAAAAATTATGAAAAAATATTAAAATAATAAAAAAGTTGCATTTCTCAGGACCGCACGCAGTAAGTTGTAAGCCTTCATACTCATTCCAAGTGTTTAAATTCTTTGTCATGTCTACAAAAAACAACTTCTTTTAGGTTTACTACTTAGCTAAAAGGGACAAACTACAAGGTCATATTGGTGCAAATTTAAGGTCCCCCAAAGAAGCTTTCTCAAAGCGCTTGTCTAGAAAAAAGATGTTTTCCATTCAAGTGAGTTTATAACTACAGGCATCAGGGAAGGAGATGTAAATAGTTAAACAACGAAATCTGCTTTCCCCACGTAAAGCAAAGCGTAGTCGACAAGCTAGTGACTTTTTTTGATAGAAGTCACTCGCAGTCACTCAGACTGACATTAACAGGCATCTGCTACACTTCATTCAAAATGTTTTAAGTCACTTCTCCAACTGCAGACAGCATCTGCTTAAAAACACCTCTCAACAGAATAATGAGGTGTTCAGAGTCTCATTTAGCCTTCATTTAACAAAAGAAGAAATTATATTCGTTGTATTAAACAGTAACCAGACACATGCTTCCACCAGCTGTGGCAATACCAAAAATACAATTACTGCATCTTAGCTAAAGCTTCACCTCGCAACTCAAAAGAAGCAAAATCAGTACTATGTTGTTACTACCAGTAAGGATTAACATTTGCTGGAACTTACAGTTCAGAACAGTAATTGCAGCAGCAGCAGGCCAAGAAATGGCAATGGGATGACTGACTAAATAGAAGGCCTGCAGACTGTAGACAAACGGAACCCACACCAAATCTCCAAATGCTAGCATGAATCCAAACCCATCATGGGTAATATCCATTGTGGTCAAAACAGCTTCCTAGAAACAAGAAGGAATTTAGAATTTATAAAGCTTCATACAACATCGTAATTAGGAATGGTAACAGTTCAATAGGATTGTCATTTACCTCATTCCAAAGAGCATCCACTACATATAGAAGCTGAAAGCTGTTCACCAGGATCATCGCCAGCGAAGGCATACTTTGATTGTGTATCTTCATCTCAGCCAGGAGCATCGCCAAGTTTATAACAACCTAGGTCAGAAAATATTTTACTACAGATTTTCCTTGTAAAAGAAAGCAGTCTTTCCTACTACACTGTAGGACATCTTAATACAGATGTTTTTGAGCAATGTTTGTCTTTAAACAAAATTAACACCCTATTTTACAAGCCACAGTTTGTAGCTAACTACATTCCTGAAGCTGTATAACCTCAACATGTGAATATGTGAAGAAGGGGTTTCATTTCCCACAAAGCAAAGAAACTAGAAAAGAGAAATTTTCCTAAGGTGAGTAAAAATGGTCATTAAACACCTGGCAACATGACAGTACATGTAAGTACTTTTCTCCAGTTTATAATGTGTTAAAGATACACTATATTATATTTATATAAGTACATACTGTATTTATATATATAATTCATCTGTGTAATATGTAAGCAAATAACTAAGATTACTGACTCACCCAGCCAATTAATCCTGGACGCAATTCACAGAAGTATTTGAGGTCAAAACTGCCAATACGAGGGTTTAATTCATGTCCAGTGAAAAAATCATAAACAAAATACCCTGCAGATAAGCCACAGTCTTTGTTAGCAACACTCTTGTTTTCACCTGCCACTACATTCTTCCCCATAAAGCAGTTCCTACTTTTTATTAAAGTTCTCTCGTTAGAAATAAAGAAAATAAAGAAAAAAGCAACAGTATATGCAAAACACAAAGCAAAACCCACATGGTTTCTACTTTAAGAGGCCTAAATAATTTATTTATTAGGAAGACTAAACATTTTTGAAGCCTATTGTAACTTCTTTCTCCTTGACACTTGCTCCTTCTTTATTTTCTGCCTTATCCTGAAGCTTGCATCGGTTTCCACAAACAGGACCTTATGATATTAATTAACTCTACTTTTCCTCCTACTTAATCGCACTTCTCTGGGAGTAAGAATTCCTTTAGCTGTGACAATTACCTGTCCATCAAAAGAGATGGAAGAAGGGAAATAAAATACCTTGACTACAAGATTCCCTGCACTGAGTTAGCAAACAACAAGCGCTTTGTAGAACAAAATGCTATTACTATGCCACTTAGAGACCATGACTGCATTTTTCAAAGAAAAGACTATTTATGATCACTTATTTCTCTTCAAACACACATGTTGCACTGACAAAGGGACTGAGCATATCTGAATACTTCATTTTAATATACTGAATGTTCTATCAATAAACTCCTTTTCTTAGTCACCCTATGATGACCTTTAAAGGCAATTTGTTTAATATTTAATGCGAATCATCTTCTCAATCTGTTCTTTGACCTACAAAACCACATGAATACAACTGAAACATTCTAGATAGTCAGTTTCATGATGGAATGAAACTTTCTTTTGAAAACTCAATTCAGCTAACTAGATTTAAAAGTGCACAGCAAAACAAAAGTTTAGAAATACGCCGTTACTTCATTTCTGTATCTGACTTTCCACTGCCAAACTACCCTCATTTTTCATGTTTTCTTTCCATTCCCAACTGCTTCAGGGAAAGGCCCACCAGCAGGGGCATTACGAAGCAAACTACACAAGCCTCTTAAATAAAAGCTGAAAACAGAAAGGAACCGTCCTCTCATCGCTAGGGGACTAGACCAGCCAAGACATTTTTCTGTCAACTAATCTAGATAATAGTACTCAAATTTTAAGCATTTAATTCATAAAAATGAAACTGTACCAAACAACTGGAAAGAAATGATCCAAAATGTGTATAACTCACCAGAATTACCACCTGGTGCTAGTTCTTCCTCAGGTGCTTTCAGGGACCGAATGTACAGATAAATACTCAATACCATAGAAAAAGCTGCAGCTGACACTGCAAACTGCATAAAGTGATCATACAAATAGTGAAGTTCAAACTGAAAGTATAATAAAGTTCCAATCACTGCAGCAGTCAAAACGAAAGCATAAAACCCTAGAGGATGTAGAAGAAAAATGTATTAGTCAAAAAAGCATTCTAGTAGAACCTTCCCAGTCCAGCCTTTCTGCATTTATATGTCTTCCAAGATATATTCCAATAATGTCTTACACAACCCATGCTCTTGAGGTTCAATATAGCAAAGATGTTCTACCTATGCCCTGAAACTTCCTGTGCTCCTCATCAAAAGAACAAGAGGCAGGAATACTCTGAGTGCTACCATATTTTTAACAACAGATTATCAACTTCCAGATTTTAGTGGAAAAATGGACACTGACACTACTACTGGTTAATGATAGCAAGTTACAAAGTCTTATCTGTGGGACAGCTCGGTTAAGTCAAAGAAGAAAATATGGTTAGCCGGCTGAACATGAGCCAGCTGTGCCCAAGGGGCACAGAAGGCCAACGGCATCTTGGCCTGTATCAGGAATAGTGTGGCCAGCAGGACTAGGGATGTAATTCTGCCCCTGTACTCGGCACTGGTGAGGCCTCACCTCGAGCACTGGGGGCAGTTCTGGGCCCCTCACTTCATGAAGGACATTGAGGTGCTGGAGCGGGTCCAGAGGAGTGACCAGACTCGTGAAGGGACTGGAGGGAAAATCTTACGAGGAGAGGCTAAGGGAGCTGGGATTGTTTAGCCTGGAGAAGAGGAGGCTCAGGGGGGACCTTATCACTCTCTACAACTACCTGAAGGGAAGTTGTAGACAGGAGGGGGACGGGCTCTTCTCTCAGGCAAGTTGTGACATGACAAGAGGGCACAGGCTGAAACTGCACCAGGGGAGGTACAGGTTGGACATTCGGAGGCACTTCCTCATAGAAAGGGTTATTAAACACTGGAATGGGCTGCCCAGGGAGGTTGTGGAGTCACCATCCCTGGAGGTGTTAAAAAAAAAAAGACTAGATGCCACACTTAGTGGCAGGGTTTAGCTGGGTCATGGTGGTAGGTCATAGGCTGGACTCGATGATCTAAGAGATCTTTTCCAGCCTTAAACATTCTATGATTCTATGATTCTATATGTACCTTGAAACACAGAGCAGTCAAGTGTTAAAATAACTATCATGTCAAAACTTGAACACAAAACTTCAGTACTTGAAGAGTATAAAATCATGTCGAACGGAATGATGTCCAAATATAAGCAGGCAGCACTTTTACAGCTCATCTAAGTATCTTCTACGAACCCTTTCACAGGGTCACAATGGCTGACATCAGAAAGAACCTCCAGAATTCATTCACTCCAAACCCCATTTGAGCAAGCTCACCTAGAGCTGGTTGCTCAGGACCATGCCTACACAGCTTTTGAGTACCTCCAAGAACGGAGACTTCTCTGGGCAACCTGTGCCAGTGCTGGTCATCGTTCCCTCAAGAAATCTTTCAAAGCTGCTTTGAGAATTAGCCTGGGAAGCAGCAAGGAGATGGTTTTTTTTTTCCCCCCTTTTTCTTTTTTGCTTTTTAAACCATCAAATCTTGTATTTCCTCCCTTTATCAGAACACAGGAAAAAAAATGCAGGACTATGCCACTACTAAAGACATAAGTTCAAACCCAAAAAAGTTATGAGGCAGCCTCAATATGACTCACTTCCACAGGATGCAATTCATGCTGCTTCCACAATCTGCAGCCCTATTCCAACCTGGAAATGGTACATCTTACCAGATTTTGACAAAACCCCACTCAACTTTTATATAATATTTGGATTCCATTGCTACCAGTGTTCTCCAACTAATTAATCAAATAGATAGTTTGCAATGCCTGCAAGCCATTGAAGTACGCTTTTCTATTTAAGCCTGAAAAAGCGGGACTGCTGTGGTATGTTAAATCTAGATAAAAACAAACAAAAAACCAAACAAAAACCCAGACTCTAAACCTGTTCCAGTGGAAGGTGTCCCTGCCCATGGCAGGTCGTTGGAACTAGACAATCTTTAAGGTCCCTTTTGACCCGAACCGTTCTATGAGAAAGTTGCCTTATTGATATGAAGTGAAATCAGATCTGAGTAAGGACTCAGAACTGTTCTTTGCCAGGCAAGAACAAGGACATCTTAAGCCAATTACAACACACTACTGATAAATCAGACATCCGTGATGATCTAGACACATGGGACAAGATCTCTCCAGATCACTCCTGAACATCTCCTCCAGAGCAACAATCTCTGTTACCTGAGCATTACCAACATCTCCAATAGGAAACCGCCTGTTTAGCAATTACACAAGACACAGGACAGGAGTCACCAGTCACGACTGGATGCAAACCAGTTGCCCTGTATAGCACATAGTCTTGCTCTTGGGGCAGTTAGTCCCTGACCATTATTAATCCTCTTTTTCCAGGAACAGGTTCATCCTATTTTATGGAAGATTTACAACAGATACGCTCTGTTGTCAAACCAGGTATCTTTCACCATTTGTATCTTACAGTACTGAGCACTGAAAATCAGGTAGTGATACCAAATTCCAGAATAAGCAACTGCAACATGCTTACCATTTATCCGGTACTGCAGTTTTCTTCCACTTGAAAGAGGCAGGCCTTCTACAACCTAGGAAGAATAAAATACCAGCTTCTTCAACAAAGTACCTTCTGGGTGCACTGGCAGGGGAGGGAAACCAAGCACATCACCACAGAGACATTCAGTCAAGGTAATCAGCTGGACACAATCATGCACTGCTCTCGAAAGCATACTTCAGATACCAAAAGGAAAAGGGTAACAGTTTCAAATGATTGAATGATCTATTTATTGGTATTCTTTGAGAATCTGCCAGCATCCCTCAAGTCACAAGAAGAGGGAAACTGAGCATTAGCCTGATATACGTATGACTAGAATGGTTTGCAGCATCCCGTAAGTCAAAATGACATTCCAAAACACTGGATATCAGTAAGAAACTGAGTATCAAACAGTTTATTCATTTACAAGTCACGTAGCTGAAATTCTTCCAGAATTCTATCAAGCAAATTTTATCCATGCTTTGAACTCCTATATAATGCCTTTTCTACTGAAAGACTGTGAAATGCGCTCCCATTAAACTCTTAATAAACTGTGCTATTTTAAGCTTACAGAAATCTGCAGTAGCCACATTCCAGCTTGATACGGAAAACTAATTCATTTGCTTTCAAATTCACTGCATTAGGAACATACCCTACTTTCAGCCTAATGCAGAAATTAAATATCCACCAAGACCAAATTGCTAATGAACAGCTTACCTTTCCCACTGGCAGTAAATAAAGCAGAGCTTGAAAGAAAAACCACAGAAGAAAAACACCAAACACTCTAGTCTCCCAAAGACTTTCAAGTGCTGGGAGAGGAGGAGGGAAGTTCAGAAGACTGGGGTCATCTTGTTTGCACATCAAGAGCAGGTAAAACACAGTAGCAGGCAGGAAAAATATCAGTATGAAGGTCCCTGCAAACAGACATAATGCCATAGTAGAAGGTAAACATAGAAAATAATAAACCCCAACAGACTCATTTTGACCCCGTGATAAAGCTTAATATTAACTTCAGTAACAAAGAAAAGGTTGTCGTCTATTCCTGAAGCAAACCAGCAGCAAGCCCCTAGTCATGCAATGGGACATATTCTACTCACTCCCTAAGAGGTTATATAATCAAACCAAAGGACCACACCCGCTGCCATCCCTTAAAAACTGTTAAAAAAAAAGTATAAAGAATACTGTTGAGTTCAAAGTATCCAGGTTTCGAAAACGTAAAAACTTTGCTAGTTACTACTAAAATTTAATTTGGAAATACTTGAATCTCACTGTGCAAGGGAAGGCTCACAATCTTCACTACATTTCGCAAGAGAAGCAAGTGTAGTAACGGTTCTTTGCCTTCCACCAATACCAGTACAGACTATATAAAGCACTGTCATACGACTCTGGATTCTGCCACTT
>WEIS01051480.1:11721-33702 GCA_013389965.1 Todus mexicanus | reverse complement strand
TTTTTTTTTTTCTTTTTCTTTTTCCTAGTTTTAATTTTTGGAATATATTTTCTTCCGCTATGAGATGCCTATAACGCAGCTTTCTAGTAATAATACGAGGCGTTTAAAAATAAGCTGGTCATTTTGAGCTACCGAAAGGCCTTTAGTGTTCATGTTACATCAGGAAAAAAAAATAATAAAGGAATAATCGATATTGGGAACAGCCAATTTGTTGAGAGAAAAAGTCTTTCTGGGTTGGGGGTTTTTTGAGGGGGGGGTTTGGGGCTATCGCTAAGGATTCGATAGGTGCGGATTAAAAAATGCGATGCCCGGTTTGGCTAAAAAAACTCCGAGAGCTTCACCCCCAACTTCAAAATTCAAGAATAAAAATGGGTCAGAGCGCCTCCGATCGAACCGTGCCCTGGGTTTTGGCCGAAACAGGTGCCAAGGGCATCAAAAGCCTTTGAATTTTAGCAGCTGCTCTTTCGTGGTGAGGTGAAGGGAAGGGCTTTGCCCTCCCTGCGCTCCCCCCGGGGCGAGGGGAGGCCGAGGGGAAAGAGAAGCCGCGGCGCTGCTTGGCTTGAGGAACCGAAGCCAACTGGTTTTCCAGGAGGTGAGCTGAGTTGAAACCGCAGGGAAGACGGGAACACCTTAAGGAGCGGACCTCTGGCGGATGTTAGCGCCGCGCTCTGAAAAGGGAATTGAGTCTTTCGGTTTTTGGTTGTTATCCACGACGATTTCCTCACCCGCCTGGAAATCAACCCACCGGCTGGGATTTGAGCTCCTGTGTTTGAGCTCCTGCGGCTCCTTCTGGATGCAACACGAGCAACAGAAGAACTTTGGGTAGCTCCGACTTCTTTAAACTAAATGACCATTTTCAACGCGCTTCACAAAACGTTCAGCTTTTGTCGTTTTAAGGAAGGATTAACGGCTAAAAGGACTCTCTGGAACCGTCAAGTTTCCGCAAAGAAAAAAAAAAATACAAATTTGGTTTCTTTTTCTCTTCCACACGGTCATTAAGAACATTTCTGTGCAACATTTGGTGTCCGTTACGTTTATTTGGCCTGCGAAAAGGAAACGAGGACGAAACGGCTGCAAAAAATAATCAACGACAACAGCAAAAAAAAATAATTAAAAAATCAACTTCTCTTTCACAATAGATTAACTTCAGATGCCGAAGCTGCTACATGTGCTTGGAATATCATGCAGGAGTTTACTTATTTAAATAGGATACATATTTATAGCCGAGCTCGCCTCACTCGCGGCGCATCGGGATGAGGGGAAGCTGGAAGAACTCAGCTCAAGACATTGTCGAGTACAATGTGACGACGAGCACACAACCACCGAAGATATTTTGGCCCGAGCAGTGTGTATCTGAATCGATATACACACAGAGACAGGAACACACACACACACACACCTCGAACAACTCGGCTCTCGGGGCTTTGAACTACGGCTCGTCACCCAGGAGCGGAGCGTCGCGCGGCCTGGCTCTGCGTCCACGCAAGAGCGAGCACCGACGGCCAACGCTGAGCCTGGAGACGCGCCTTGGGGAAGGAAACCCTCCTGGACGCGGCGGCAGCTCTCCCAGGAACAACTGGGAGTCTCTTGGTTTCACTCACAGACGCGACCTCGACCCCCGCGGCCGCGAGACGCTGCTGGTAGCCACGAAACCCCTGCCTGCCGTGGCCGATGTCGCGGGGGAGGCCGAGCTCGCCGCAGACCCGAGGGCGGGCGGGTGCGTTTCTAAGGACACAACCGAGGTTTCAAGGAGGTACCCGGCAGCGATCGCTGTTGTCATTCCAAGTGCTGATTCGGATCAGACGGGAGAGGAACGAGAAAGGCTCAGCCCTCGCTTCCAAGCCTCTGTGGGAAACCTCGCGCGAGCCTGTTTCATCACGGGGTCCGCGTGGCAGCGTCAACACTGGCGAGAAAACCGGGAGGCTAAATTAGCAGCTGCCTCCTGTTCAGTGCCCCCGTGCCCGGAATATTTCATAGTCTAGAGAAAGGCTCCAAGTGAAAGGGGAAAAGGACATCGTGGGTTTCAAGCAGCACCAGCCTCCGTTGGATTTACCGGCTTCCTCCCTTCTGATGATGAACAACCCGCATCTTTCTGTAACTGTTCACAACTAGCGCTCGCAAACGACCAGATTCACGTTATTAAAAGGCTCTTCAGGTAATAAATCTCTCTGTCAGCCACCTAACCAGCAGGAAGAGAAACATTCCTACGAAATTATTGCTCCTGCAGCCTGAAACTGCCACCCACCGACAGCGCGGATCCGACCGGACTCTTGCAATAACCCAACGGTGCAAAGTCCACGTTCTCCCCGAGGGGTTCAAGGTTGAGCTTCTCCGCTCCGATGTGAAATATTTCTAGATGTGCAGCTCACTGAGCAGGGCGCTCGAGAATCGGAGCGCTAACGGTGGCTCGTGTCCGACACGCCACCAGAAGGACTGCAGCAGGAGGTTAAAATCCTTTACAGAACGGAATGAGACCACTGAACCTGACGCCTGCTGCAGTAAAGGTCCGATGAGATGGAGCACGCGGGATGAATTCGACTATGCGACAAGAAAAGCAACCAAAAAATGATGCTTACTGTCACAAAATAAAGCCCCTTCGACTCCCTCTTCTCACAACTTCTGCAATAAACACATAAAATCTTACTGCTTCGCCTTGTCATCACGACCAAACCCCCAAGCATTTCTGTATCAAAAGAGAAGGGACACGTGAAGAAATGAATCGTTGTCCGCTCGACTCTGAGAAGCGCCAGGGAGAGGAAGAAAACTCCAACTCAACAGAAAACGTTACTATGAAAGCTCCCGGGAGCCCTCCCTGGTGAGCACAGGGGAAGCCAGCGTGGTGGTTTCAGAAGCTGGCCAAGGTACAGGAGGAGATACTTTGGCAGGGGCTCCCCCGCCCCCCCCCGAGTCAATTCTTCTGGCAAGACTACAAATGCTTCAGCACGTTTACAATGGATAATTATTTCCTTCGGCTTTACGGGGAGCGAAATAGAAGCTTCCTGCTCCAAGGTGGCGTGCAGACTGGCGCGTTAGGAACAGCAATTAAACAGCCCCATAAACAACTCCAAAGAGACGGCAACATCCAGTTCTTTGAAACGCGGCCGCGCCAAACGCCGGCTGGGACAAAACCAGACCTGCCCTGCCTTTGAGGGAATCCCTCCGAGTTCCAAACGGCCTTTCGCCCTCCTCACCCTCTCCCTGGCTGAGAAAGCTAAATCAATGTGTGCGAGCTCGCCCCCAAAATGATTTCACGTTCCCTCGGCTGGGTGTGAAGCGAGAAGGAGCTTTGATTTCTCTCTCCTCTTCGCTGCTGGACCTCGGGCAGCTCGATGGTGCTGCGGAAGAAATCTTGGCTTACGAAGGTGCCGTGTGGATTTGAACCCACACTGATCCGGGAAGCTCCCCAGGGAAGAGGGTAATTGCGGCTGGCGCCAGACGGAAGATGTGGATTTTTAAACGGTAGAAGAACCTTTCCCGAAATCGAGATTAAAATAAGGGGGATCTGACAGCGTTTGTTTAACCAAAAGCAGAATCTTCAAGGAGTTTGAAAATATAAAATATTAAAGCCACTTTAAAAGGAAAAAAAACAACCCCAAAAGCCTAACTCAGCGTGTATTTTACAAGAACGCCAGTTACGGGGTGAAATACGACTCATCTCTGTCGCACACGAGCGTCACCAGAATATATTAAATGTACTTGAGATGATAAAAATTCACGGCACAACTTCAGCTGAAGTCTTTCTCACAACCGCTTTCTTCACTAAGCTCTCCTAATTCTTCAGTAGTCTCATTCCCCTGTCCGAACACAGTTCACAGTGTGTGTCCTAAATGAAAAAAAAACATTCACCTTAAAGGAAAAAAAAAACCCCTCAAAAACTTTCTCAAGACACTTGAAAAATTAAAAAAAACAAAACCAAGAACCCCCCCCCCCCCCCCCCCATCCCTAAGTCCTGTGCGATTACGTGTAGCTTAGTGCTCGGCGATTTCAGCAGCCGAGGAAGAGCCGGTGTCACCCCCCGGACAGCAGAGGACGCGGCCACCGCCTGAAAGCCTCCAGCTAAGGAACCCTCGTCCGCCACCAGGAATCCGACGACGGTGCCGGCCACGGCTGCGCGGTAACTTCAGATATACCCAAACATACATGTCCTTAAATACACTGACAATTCAAGTAATTTATTAAAAACGGCGTTTCATTTTGAAATATATATCTCTCTCTATATCTCTCTCTCTCTCTATCTTCTTCTTCTGAACGACTCGATTGCCGCATGGGGTTTTCCACATGCGTTTTTAAAGTACTGTAGCATGACGAGTTTGAGGCAGCAGATTTATCTTACACCGCGGAGCTGTGATTTGTCTGGTGAGCACGCGCGGGTCGAGCGCAGCCCGGAGGTCCATGAGAAAACGAGGCAAGAGCATCACAAACGCTTCTTTGTAAGACGACAGGCGCGAGTCCGGTTTCTAAAGCTGCTTGAAACGGCTGCTGGATCGCTGAGCTCCGGCCGCCCGTGGACCGGGGCGCGCTGCTCGCCAGCCAGACGCTTCGTTTTCGATCGGATAAGTGCGACTCTTTCAAGCTCTTCACGGAAAAATGTCTTTGCACTGCAGCTAATGTCCTGAAACCAAGGCGAGGGGCACCGAGGTTGTGCTGCTCCGAAGAGCTCCAGCCTACGATTCCTCCAGCACGGGGACTGGAACAGCAACGCGTGCTAGCCGATTGAATTTTAAGGCCTAAAAAACCTGTTGCTGACAGATTTTTCTGCACCCAGACTACGCTGTAAAGCGACGGAGGTAGGCCTTCGGTTTACCTTGTCGTACTGACACTGGGGCCTTCACCTCGGCTGCCGCCGGGAGGTTAAAGGATCGTTAAAAAGTGCAATTAATCAACAACTTCCTTTCACCACGAGAGAGGATCCGCGCATCCCCCTCCTACGAAGCCGACCCCGGAGACGCCCTTTTCTCCACGGCAGCTTCATCCAGAGATGATCGGGTTTAAATGCCAAGAAACCACCGCCCCGAGGTCACGAGCACGCCAAGCTCCCGGCTAGAAATGGTCACGGCGTATTCCGACGACATTCGTAAGATTCAGCACTTGGGAGAAGAACCTGTGAGTGCCGGTCACCCTCTCGCAGCTGCTGCTGCTCCTTCCACCTACGGTTCCCATCACGCACCCAACGTCACCCTCTCCCGACGAGCAGCAGCCTGGGGAGCAGCTGTTGAACGGCACGGACCGAAAAGGGATCGGCGGCAGTTGCTCGGAAAGCGCGGCGATCGCTTTTGCTGCTCTCGAAAGCCATCGCAGAGCCAACTATTCCGTGGGAATTGCACCAACGAAAACGTGAAGTCGAAAACGGACGTCCGAGGACTGCGGCTGGCAGACCAAGAACGCCGAGCTTATGAATAAAGACAACTGATCGGGATGTCTGAGCGTTTGATTCGGCTCTTACACGAGTGAAACCTGAACTGTTCAGACAGAAAACAAACCAGCAAGAGACCAGAAGTCAAGATAGTTTCCGCTTCAAGTTTCGAAACAGCCGAAAACTTCATTTGTTTTTTTTTTTTTCCTACCTGCTAATTGGATACACTGTGAGTCTCATGCAGATTAATAAAACTTATCCGAAACCTAAACGTATTCTTAATTAAAAAAAAAGCGTTCAGAAATGACATTTCCTAAGTCGTAGAGAAAGCGATTAGCGTCGTAGCTACCTGTCCGAACCTATATTATTAAGGACTACAGAATTTCATTTACACTTTGTTTTTTTTTTTTGCACGGAACTGCCTTTTCTTCTGCGATTTTAGCTACTACAAGGAGTGAAGATCCTAATTTGTTTTCCTGGAAAAAAAATAATAATCAAAAATAAGAAAAGTTCTTGATCCTGCACCTGCAATCCCTGGAATGTGGGCGAACAAGCAGCGACGGCCTCACACGGCTGACTCGCTCTCCGGCTCGGACGCGGCAGCTCCTTTGCGCGTCAGCTTCAGCACGGTTGGCTTCTCGGCGCTCGTGCCGTTGCCCTCGGTTGTTTCTGGAGGCCCGAGTCCTTTCTGCTCTTCCTTTGGCTCTTCGTTGACTTCGGGGTAAATCACCAAGAAGGCGGCTGTCAAAAACCCCAGGAAGGATCCCACGGAAGCCACCATGGGAATGACTCTGACTGTGCCGACCACGTCCACCACGCCGCCGAGCGCGGAGGCCACGAGGATCTGGGAGATGTAAACCTGACAGGATAGAATAGCGCAGTCGATGCCAAACCCTCGCTTGGAGTTCCCGGGGCTGTGGTGAATGTACTGCGAAAAGACAAGGAACGTGTTAGGAGGTGAAACGGTGGGTGAAATCAAGTACTTAAACACCAGCATCTTGGATTTCTCAGCCATGTGGTCAACTTCACACCATCCTTGTGCATCCCACAGTCCAGAGCAGCGGCCTCCTCATCTGCTTCTCAACGGCCTCCTCATCTAGGGGGATAAAACACTGGGATGGGCTGCCCAGGGAGGTGGTGGAGTCACCGTCCCTGGAGGTGTTTAAGGCCAGACTGGATGCCACACTCAGTGGCAGGGTTTAGCTGAGTGGTGGTGGTAGGTCATAGGCTGGATTCGATGATCTAAGAGGGTTTTTCCAGCCTTAATTATTCTATGATTCTATGATTCTATTCTACTTCTCAACGGCCTCATCTTACACCAAGAGACAGATATTTCCTAGGGCGTTCCTGGTGTGAATTGGCTCCAAGAATGGGTTTTGCCAAAGAAAAAGTTGACGTGAAGCAGTGGGAGTTACTTTTATGATTATAAAAGGAACCCCTGTCCCAATGTCAATGCCGAAATATCTTTAAATTAAAGATTAAATGATTAAAGATTAAATGAATTATGGACGAAATGATCCTCCTGTGACGCGCAATCCAAACGGAATTGTGCTAAAAAATGGAAATCTGTCCTTTTTTCAGCAAAATCAGTTTGCCTGATGTCTCCCCAAACTTCTAGCTGCATTTCCAGGCTCACCTCAATATCTGAGGCCGTGGAGAGCATGCGTATGTACCAACACATCAAACCCAGTGTTAACAACTAGGTATACAATTAATACTCCGATAATTATTTCATATGCACCCAAATCCTTTTAAACCCCAGCACAAGGTGAAGTCATCATGACCCCGCTGAGCCGACTTGATGCTAAAATTTTATGATTTAATTAGCAGCTCTTGTTATTGATTATCGTGGATGACTTTGCGTCTCGGCACAAATCCTGACAAAGGAGGTATCTCAAATAACGGGATTTAATAAATCCCTTCTGCTACTTTGATCTTTAGAGAATGGTGAAGGCTTTGATTAAAATACTCACAAATACTCCACGTACCTCTTTAATATCGTGGTATTGTCCCAAAAGCGCATAGGGGCAGTAGGAGATACTCATAGAGACGATTCCCATGGTGCTGATCATTATCATGGTGACGTACACGTTGGGGAACATGGCCATCACCGCCGTGCCCAGGGAAAAACCCAGTGTGCCCAGGATGTAGATCACTTTGATACTAAGGTCATAGTTGTCCAAGTATTTCTGCAACAAGGCTGCCGAGACGAAGAACAAAACGTAAGCATCGGTTGAATCACAGAATGCCCTGGGTTGGAAGGGGACCTCTAAAGGTCATCTAGTCCAACCGCCCCTGGAAAATCCGTTCTCTAAGCCAAGTGACCAGATCATGGATGTTCCTGGCCGCATTTCAGTTTGTGTTCAGGAACAAGCTGCCCACCTGAACTTCAGTTTGACAAGTCTCAACAAAGAGGTGGTCCCCGCAGCACCGATCTGTGCGGACGTGCCCGCACACGTGCTGCACAAGGCAGGATTTAAGTCTGGCAAAAGCTCTCCAAGTCTGTGTTCCAAGCTTTAATAGTCTGTGGTTGGTTTATTTTTCTGTTATTAGAGAGCACGAAAGACTTTCAGCAATACAGAGTTTTGATTTTAAAACCAACCTTTACAGAACCTCTCTCATATGTGCCTGAATCTTCTAACAAGCACATTCTTAGTTTCCTGCTGACGAGCTAAATGCCATCCAAAATCCTTTGATGTGATTTTGAGCTTCATGCCACTTAAACCATCTGCTCATACTCCCACCTCTACAGTTAGAGGAGTTTTTTAATACTCATTCTCAAAAGCCCCTCCTCTTATGACCAGCAGGTCGAGGGAGGTTCTCCTCTCCCTCTACTCTGCCCTAGTGAGGCTACATCTGGAGTATCGTGTCCAGCTCTGAGCTCTCCAGTTCAAGAGGGACAGAGCAATACTAGCGAGAGTCCAACAGAGGCTATGAGGATGATAAGGAACTAGAACATCTGTGAGCAGAGGAAAGGCTGAGAGCCCTGGGGCTGTTTACTCTGGAGAAGAGAAGGCTGAGAGGAGATCTTATTAATGATAGGATGAGGGATAATGAACATAAACTGGAACACAGGAAGTTCCACCTCAACATGAGGAGAAATTTCCTTCCTGTGAGGGTGACGGCGCCTGGCCCAGGCTGCCCGGAGAGGTTGTGGAGTCTCCTTCTCTGGAGACTTTCAAGATCCATGTGGACGTGTTCCTGTGCAACCTGCTCTAGGTGATCCTGCTTTGGCAGTAGGGGTTGGACTCAATGATCTCCAGAGGTCCCTTCCAACCCCAACCATTCTACCACGTGAAACGCTTTTCCAAAACATTCTTCACCCCAAGCGAGGTGACAGACACTGACAGAAGCAAAACTATTTTTGAACTTGCGAATAGAAGCGTGAGGCGCGTTCCGCTGTCTGACTGGGCGGCCTCTTACCTGAACAAACGGCAGCAGTAGCAGCATAAATTACGAGTCCCCAGCATCCCATCTGAACGCCGGCGTTATAGGCGTATAACTCCGTCGAGTTAGAAGGAGCCTGCGGCAAACACAAAAGCAAAACCCTTCTCTTGTAACGAGCACATCTCGTAAAACGAGCAACTCTAAGCAGGTTCTGCCAATGGTAACCGTCCTCTTACCTTTGGATCGCCCTTAAAGATGACCTGCCCCATGAAATCCGTATAGAACACGGCTTCGGCAATGATCGAAAACCAAGTCAAGAGGTGGCAGACGCACAGCCTCAGCAGCTCCTTTGGCATCTTTAGCATCGACAACCACAAGAGTCTGACGGTGGTTTCGGTTTCCCCCTCTTCACTCTCCGTGTCTCCACTGGAATTTGTGGTGCCGCTCTGGTTCCTGTGCCGGTACCTCTGGCGCTGCCGCTTCTGCATGTCGTAGAGATCGTTCATGCTGCGCGAGGACTTGATCAGGACGATGGCATTAGCCCGGCGAAAGCGATAGCGGTGAGAGCCTATCTTGCCGTAGTAGGAGAAGGTGTAAGAGGGCTGCCGGTAGAACATGTGCCTCCGCCTTCGCATGGAGTTTGAAGTACTAGATTGCTTCATGCCTATCCTAGCGTGTCCGTTGAGGAACTCTTTTGGTAGGGAGCCGTTCACGTTTGGGACTTTATCTTCATTTAAGCGATTATCAAGCAACATATCCTCCTCTTTCTCATTGTCCCTGAGGAAAGCAGACAGGTGGTTGAGTTTGGACTTCATGATCTCTTGGCTCGTGTTGTGGGGCGTGTTGGGATATGAAGCATCCTGGAAAATGGAGGGTTCGATGTCATGCAGAAAAAGCAGCTCCGACTCGATTTCCAACGTAGCGTCGGGCATGTGCAGAACCGAGTCACTCTTGCTTCTTACAATGTTCACCTCCAGGAACTCCATATTGAGATCATGCTCTGACTGAACCTCGTCGTGGAACATTGAGGTTCCGTACGGCTCTTCCTCACTAATCACGTTCAGTCGATTCAGAGGGGGGAGACTACTGCTGAATTTGACGCTAGAAAGCGTGTCTCCTTCATCCTCAATCCTGTCCTGCTGAGGGTTATATTGCTCTTCTTCAATGCTAAAGAGGTGGAGAGCAACGGAGACAGAGAAAATAATGGCTGCAAAGAAGAAAAGGACTTGCTCTTGAGATCTGAAAATGCTACCCAAGAAGGTCTGTGTCCAGTCCAGCCCTCCTAACATATAACCGATTGCTCCTCCAAGACCTGGGCAAGAAAAACAAGAGAAGCAAGTTCAGGAAAAATCAATTCATTCACAACCTGGTTATCAGCAAGACATGACAGGCGTCAAAAACCACACCGATTGACTGATCGATCACCGACATACCGGCTGAAAACGCATGGATGTTCAGGGCCATGTCTTGCTCTTCACTGTCCACCACATCCAACAAGTAGGCCCGAATTGGCCCTTCCGTCGCGTCGGCGCAGAAGTCCAACACCACGACGCCGAGCACCGTCAGAACTATGCCAATGGGCTGCTTGTCCGGGACATCGCCGATGGCCAGACCTGGGGAGAAACGGAAGAGGAATCTGAGCGCGCCAGTCGAGAAGAGAAAACTACAAAGAGCGAGATTAAGCTCCTTAAGAGAAAGGTGGTCAACACTCTTCGAGCGTTTATCAAAAAGTTATTTTTAAAGTATCTCTGAAACCTTTGCAAGGACGGGATATTATTCCGTGCTTCTCGCGTGCGTTTTCCTTCAGATGCTGACGGCTGCTTTTTATCAAAGACAGCCCCGGTGAGAGGAGAGCATCCAAAAGCAAGATGACACACTTCACCTGCCAGTTACAAACACCAGGAACCGCTCTGCGGGCAGCGTTCCTGACACGGTGCCTGACACGCAACGCTCACGGTACACCGGGATAAAGCGAAGCTGAACCCCCTCGCCTGTCTCTCGTCGCTTTTCTTAACCATTTCTATTTTCTAGATCACTTTTATAAGCAAAACTTTCGAAGATGAAGCCACGTGAAGGTATTTTGCGTGGCAAAAAGCCCCAGTCAGCTTCTGCTGCTAGCATGGGATGAAATGCTTTCATTCTACAGAGTAGAAAGGCAGCTTTAGCGTATAGCTGGAGAATCTGTCAGGAGACGAACCACTGACAAAAGCATTAATTACTGGAATCAGAGAGATTTAGAAGTTACACATGCGAGATACCGATAAAACCATTAGCGGAACTGAGGAAAACGCCTGTGGAAGGAGATGAACTGGCTAAGCCACCCAAAATCATCTAAATCTCAAGTGCTCTGATTCCTGCCTATTCAATCCTCATTTACACCAACTCCTCGGAATGCTAAAGGAGTTTATACGTGTTCTGTGCTCGGCTGAATCTTACGGGAGAAAACACCAATGGCGTCGGTGCTTTGGAGTTGTTGGGAACCCGAACAGGACATACAGTGGTGAGAACATGAGTTGTGTAACGTCTATCCACAGCTGTTCTCCTGGGACGTGGTTGTATTAGTACTAGGATTAGCAAAATTCTTTTTTTAGCATGTTCTTGTGCTCCTTGTTCTCCTCCCTACGACTCCTGTTGCCGGAGGCCAGGTAATGAAAAAGGGGACGATACAACGACCGCCTTGGTTCTTGCACCTCCTCTAGCCCCAAATTGAAATTAGGATTGCAAGTGGCTGGAGACTAAGGATGGGAAAGTGTGAACACAAAATGAGAAGAAGACAGGCAATGAAAGCATACAGGGTCCATCTAGAAGAAAATTAAGTTCTTAACCATGAGGGTGGTGAAACACTGGAGCAGGTTGCCCAGGGAGGTTGTGGAAGCCCCATCCCTGGAGACATTCAAGGTCGGGTTGGATGGGGCTCTGAGCAACCTGTTCTAGTTGCAGATACCCCTGCTCAGCGCAGGGGGTTGGACTAGGTGACCTTTAGAGGTCCTTTCCTGCCCAAACCATTCTATGATTCTATGATTTTATGTTTTCCTGCAAACGAGACTGGTCAGCAATGCATTTTCTCTCTGAACAATGACACAAGCCACCATTTCAAAAGTGTCAGTTAAAGAAAGGCTAATATTGCTTTATCATATTGTGCATCTGCTCTCAATAGGTGCTCAAGTGCTGTCTTGTGCTGATGTAAATTGGCGGGGGTTGGACTAGATGACCTTGAAAGGTCCTTTCCAACCCAAACCACTCTATGACTCTAAATGGAATGTTAGTGGCGAATCTCTATCTTCTAGCATGGAACAGGTCTAGAGAAGACTACGGAGCAGCTCTCACTTCAGATGCCTCCAGGCTCCCTTGGGAGAGGCACAGCAGTGTTTAAGGTGCTTTTCAGAAGAGGGTTTTCATTCCAAATTTACCACGACCACATCCCAGGAACGGTTGCATGAAGCACACAGCTGATTTTCACGGTGCACTGCAACGACCTCTGCGTTTTAAAGAAGTTTCACTGCACAAAAGTACCCCCTGGAGCATCTGGAGAGCGCGGCTTTTCTAGCAAGCGATGCAGCAGAGTGTACGGCTGTGCAACGAAGAATTAGGGAAAAATCAAAGATAATAGATGTGCTGATTTATGAGGGAAGATACTTCAAAACAAGCCTAGAAACTGCGTGTGGAGTTTGCTTGCCAGTAGCGATGGCTCCTGACTTAAACTACTGTGTGGCAGGAAGAGCTTCCTATCAATTCAGCTTGTAAAGGGGCTGCAGTCTAACAGCTCGTGTACATCTGGAGGAGGAGGAAGTCTTAGAGGCACAACGACACAGTTCGATCGGTGCCATATGAGAGCAGTTCAAAGAATTAATATGCATTGCTTGGGTAAATTGAAAAAGCAGAAGCTAAACGTCAGTCATCTGAACAGTTTCTCCTCTGCAGTTTGCCCAACATTGAAACCCATCCCACGGCATCTCAGTCTGGCTTGGAACGTGCTGAGCCAAGGTTAATGTTCCGCTCATTTCCCTCGAGTCGGAAAACTTTTTCACAATAGAGTTGCATCTAAGCCCCCCCCCCAAAAAAAAGAGCCAAGAGGATATTATTAGGTGCTAAGTTCCTTTCGTTTGCATCACTCCGCAGCCACGAGGTAAACATTTCCCCAAAGGTACTCGCTGTCACCTCTCCTACACTAAATTTACAAAGAGATCGGAGATTAAGTTCTGTAGTAAACTATGTTCAAGGGAAACTATTTTTACCGGCTTTGATGGGGGCTCAGGAAAAATTATTTTCCCACGTGTTGTGTTTTTTTTTTTTTCCCGATAAACAAAATATTAACCGTGTTCTGGACTTTTTCAATACCAGGTCTAAGAAAAGCACAAGAAAAAATGAAAAGATAATTTTTGAAATAATGCTGGAAACAGGATGTGTCGCCAGATAGGCATTAAAGGCAAAACGGATCACAACAGGAAACATTTCCCTGTGAACAGGTTGCTACAATTTTCCCATGTCAAGGATCGACCCAATTCATCTGGGCGCCTGCAAACGTGACGCTGGCAACCATTGTATTAACAACACCGGGACACGGCTACGATTGCACAATACGGAGCACGGCACCGTAACTTTCCAAGCGGAATGAAAACACGCGAGGGGAACGGCTCGAAAGCAGCGTTAACCGAGACTTCTGACCCTTTTAGCCCTAAACCTAAGTTCAATCAACCATTATCTTTCCTTCCTACGCACAGATCTTCGAGGGGGTGTGTTAGCAGGGGATACACGCAGGTGATTTCCTCGTTATTTACCTATAACAGAACCATTTAGGAAAAGTGCAACTCCAAAGAGGACACCAATGCAGAGAGCGAGAATGAAAGGCCGCCGGCGGCCCCAGCTCAGCGTGCAGCGGTCGCTAGCCGAACCTATAAGCGGAGTGAAGATCAAGCCCAGGATAGGGCTCAGGAACCAAGTGAGGCTGTAGTATTGTTCAGGAAGACCTAGAAGAAAGAGAAAAAGGATTTAAAGGTTACGTGGCACACAGCAAAAGGTTTCACTTTATACTTCTAGTGTAAATTGATCAGTGATTTACCTACAGCAAAACCGACCCAGCGAAAACTTCAGATCAACTGCTACAAATCCAGATCGTTTATCTTTCAAATACCTGAGCAATAAGAAGGCACCAATAGATATGCATAAGCTATTGAAATAAGTGTTAAAAAGAGCTATCTAACAGTGGAATCACTGGTCTAATTTAGTGACTGTTGTCCACAAAAATCCCACTTTGGCTGAATTTTGCTGAGCGTGCTGAATGTTTTTAATGGGGTGTTGGTGAGGATGCCCTCTGTGAACAAGCAGCAGCCACGGTCTGCTGTGTAGAGGCCAAAAAGCTTTGCTGCATGCTTGATTTATTTGCGGACTGTAAAAATGAAGATATTTAGGATGCCCGGAAAGCTGCCTGGTTGTTGTATACACATACACCGTTCTCAGCAAGATTTTTTTACATTCAACAAGAGCTGAACATTGTAGCGCTCCTGTTCATCTCTGATTGCCACCGTAAAGAGTTACTCAAGATTTAATGGACTGAGAAGGATGGACAGAATTCGACCATCACAGGAAACGTCCCATTTCTAAGCACAAAAATGTTTACTTGTAAAACTGAGCAACAGATAATAAAAGAAAAACCAATTCTTTATTAAACTCGGCAGGCTTGCTTCTCTCTGCCATCCTTGCTTTTTTGTCAGCACCGAGGTGACTAGTCACAGGATCGGATAGAAACCAATTTGATTTATTATGTAATATTTACCTACAAAAACCCCTTTGTTACCCATAGTAATTTTTGGAGAAAGAGAAAAAGAAACCCTCAAAGTCCTGCTCTCCACCTCTCCAGCTCGGGGAGCAGTGGCCTGCAGATGGCAGGCTGGCCCAGAAGAGCAGCTACACTCGGGTCCCTGGAGATCTGCTTCCCTCTGGGTTTATCAGGACAATTCAGGTAACCCCTTTGACATGTTTCTTAGCAAAGCATGAAAACCAAAACAAACAATTTCTCGCAGGACAACTGATGCCAGGACCGAAAAATTCAGTGTCTCTACCTTAGGAAGGAAACCCATTTATTATTCAAACCCACGTATCGTGAGCGTGTGTAGCATTTGAGCTTTGCTGGCGAGATCAACCTGTACCTCGTGCTGAGGCATCCATGACCAAGCAGGATTATACCAATCCCTGCCCAAAATAGCCCACGCTGCAAATTTGGAAGTCTAATCTCCTGCTGTTTAAAGCACCATCAAATCTTGTCTAACAACGCCGACTTCTTCCAGAAAAATCAGATCTTCCTGAGACCGTTGAGTGTTCTGCGGGGATGCAGTGATAGTACTATGGGAAAATAAGCTAAGTTGGGGGGTTTTTTTTGCCATAAATAATGAATTTCATCATCAGGATTCAGGTCTGAGGCCAAGGGCTGTGTGATTTGACTCAACTCTGGCTAACAAACAAGCTAATAGTGACGGCCGCCTTGACAAGTACACTTATTGGAAAAGACTCTCCTGGCCTCTCCTGAACCCGCCTGATCTGCGTTTTCAGACCAAATATGCCCATGAACACCCTGCCCATGGGGGATGGCATCATGGTTTAGGCATCTTTCCTTGCTCCAGGCAGCTGAAGGCCTGTACTGGAGGCCAATGCTCCACAGCAGCATTAACCATGTGACTAATAACTTCTTTTGTGGCAGGTTTTTGACCGTTGTGTTTGTGCAGATGGCATCTTGTGCCCAGGGAAGCTGCGGATGCTCCATCCCTGGAAGTGTTCAAGGCCAGGCTGGATGAGACCTTGAGCAACCTGCTCTCGTGGGAGGCGTCCCTGCCCATGGCAGGGGAGTGGGAACGAGATGATCTTCAGGGTCCCTTCCAACCCAACCCACTCTACGATCATGGTTTGAACCACTACCTCATGCTCGGCTTTTTTCCAACTGTTTGGTGATGCCTTGGCTGACACGGAAGGTTTAGCCGAGACACACTTGGGTGGAGGAGGGGGGCATATTAGGTTTAAAGCTCTTGTTCAAGAAGCCACAGTTGTTAGCACCACTCCTCCAGACCCCAGCATTTATTTGCACCACCCAGTTTCAATTAACAAGTGATATCCTAATCATAGGTGCAACTCAGCAAGCCAGTAAACCAGGGAAAGCACAGGGAAAGCCTCCATCTCCCTGTGTTTTTAACATTCTCTTTAACCGCTCTGAGTTCAACAGCCTTTCCAGACACAGCAGCAGGTTCAGGCACTAGGCATTTACCAGCACCTCACCTGCTCCACGATGCCAACGCTTCTCAACACCTGAGCTGACATATAGGTGGGGGATGTCTGCCTAAAAAAAAGTATTAATGATGGGAAGGAGGAGACATTTAGTTCAAGGCAAGCAAAGCTAAACGGTAGGCAGGTTACGATTCATTTAGGGGGAATGAATTTTCTGCAGGACACAGAAGAATTGGCAAAGTGTAAATACTCGTCCCGTTTTCTCTCCCCAGAATCATGCATCAGAAATTCCTATTGTGTGGTACCAAGTCACTGCGGAGAGCCTGTTTTGAAGTTAGAAGCTACAGCTTAACCAACACCACTGAGCTTTAGTGTAGAGATCATCAACAGCTGAAGTAATTCAATGTCGTATCACCATGAGAGGGCTCGATGTCGAGAACTCAAGTTTCTTTTCTGAATGATTTCTTTTGTGAATTACGAGCTGGGACACCTCAGTCAAGCTGAGATCTGTAAATACTTGAGAGACACTGGGAAGGGTTCGCAGTAAATCACACAGTTGCTCTGCAGAAACACGGAGGCTGAAGGGTAGCAAGAGCTCCGTTACTAGCGTCACGAGCATCATCCTATCTCGTATCAAATAAACACCTTTAAATAGACAGATGGAAGTAAAACGGACACAACTAAAAGACTCTCTTTTAATATTCCAACATCCATTGAGACAACCAACTCATTTTAAGGAGACTATGAGGAGAAACTAGAAGGAAAGGCTAGTAGAGCAGGGACAAGCCACTGGAGTGTATATCCAGGTACATCGAGTCTTGCACAGCTCCCTGTCCCTCTATCCTTGTGGCCACCACTTTGGCTGCAGTCTACAACAACCCCTTACTGTGGTGTATACAACTTTTATCAAAAAAAAAAAAAGGGGGTTCTGGAAACACTTAATCCATTCGAAACGATGACTTCTGCAGAGAATTAAAACTTGTTTACCAGTATTTTTCCTTCAACTGCAAAAGCTGCACATTTCTACATGGGAAAGATGGGCGGGTTTTTTTATGCTTTACAGGCGCAGTTAACCAACTGTCATAAAAATGTCCTAAGGTTATTAAAAACCACAGTGATTTTTACTGCCAACATTACTCCGACTTCAGTACTTTCAAGGTCAGCTTTGCCTGTCATAGCTCAAAGCCAGAGGACGGCCCTGCGTTCTGGTTTGATTTTACAGGTCAGTAAAAGAAAGGAAAAACCAGGGGGTTTAGCCAATCTCTGTTACAAGTAGGAGTCTCATCTTTCCATGTATGAGTCAAGAGGAAAGAGGCTGAAATGTTTTCTTGAGAAGGCTTCTTTTTTTCACTGATTGTAAAGGGTAATCTTCCTAAAATCCTAAATCTGACTATTGACATTGAAAAATGGCTTATTTTGCAAAACAAATGAATCTCAGTGATTTCAGAACGGAGCTGGCGATGCAGCTTTTATGGTGTGGAGAGAGTAAAAAGGACACTTCAGAAAACCCCAGAACATTTTGTTTGGAGATCCTTCTTTAGACAAACCACCTCGGTATCTTTTATTGAACCGCTCTTTAGCAGCCAAAATCTCTCTCTTCAGAAAAAGAGGCCCCAATAAAAATCTAGACAAGAATTAATAGCCCCAGGCCAAGAAAAATGGGAGAATTTCTAAAAAGCTTCCAGTGCTCCTCGGAGGAACCAGGATTTAGATTAGACATTAGTTCTTTACTGTGAGGGTGGTGAGACACTGGGATGGGTTGCCCAGAGAAGCTGTGGATGCCTCATCCCTGGAAGTGTTGAAGGGCAGGTTGGATGGGGCTTTGAGCAACCTGCTCTTGTGGGAGGTGTCCCTGCCCATGGCAGGGGGGTTGGAACTCGATGATCTTTAGGGTCCCTTCCAACTCAAGCCATTCTGTGACTTTTGGAAAGCTCAAAGTCACGTTCTACGACTGATCTTTCAAGAAAGACCATTCTGGGGCACTGAGCACCACCTTCCACCATCCCATGAAGCAAGCCTTCAGAACATACCTTGCACCCTTCATACTGTCAGAGTCTACAGGACCCTCATCATTTCAACGCTAGGTTTGCTTTAGCGCTAGACATTTCCATGGAAATGAGAAAGTTCCCCTTAAAAGAGGCTGTTCTGGTTTTAGTATCTCAAATGTCTGCATCCATGATACGCATAATTAGGTTGGCGCGCGTGATTTGGCATGAGAAACAAAATAAAGACGACGACGGAGAACTGAAATGCTTGAAGAGGTTGTGTGTGTATGTATTGGTGTGTATATATATTTGTGTGTATATATATGTGCATATTTGTATCTCTATATGTAAACAACACAAACGTCCCTCCAAGTCTTCCAGAGTTTTGCTGCCTCACAAGAATGAGCTCCACTAATGAATCTTTGTAGAAATTATGCCTGCGAAGAGCGCTAGGCAGCCGAGGAAGGTAATTACATACCCTAATGTTTCTTTTCTCTCTCTCTATGCTCCTATTCCTACAGAACTTCACCATTTGATGCAGTATTTTAAAATGGGATGACAATTAAGCAGGCATCCAAGCCAGGAGAAGATGACAGTGAGCAGAAATGAAGAGATAGAGAGAACGTTTGGATACCAAGAAGTTCCTTCTGATACCCCCATCTAGTGGCAAGGACTCGGCCGCAGCGTGGATTTTAAATAAAACTTGGCTAGGGCGATGCGCCTGGCCAGCAGCCTCGCGACATCCAGCCTCTGACGCGCAGAACAGATGCACGGATGCTGGTTTGGACTAGATTTCAAGGCAGCAGCACCGCGCGGCAAGCTTGTCAAGCGTATGACTGCCTCGCCACGATCTCTCACGGCCAAATGTAAAACGTCCCAACCGCCGAGAGCTGCTGCACCCACCTGGAACAGGCTGTAACTAGGCTGGGATGGATTTTGTACGGCCAGGAGAAGTATCACACAGCATATGCCTTTACCAAAGGCCGCTGAGACTCGCACGCAGACTCGAAGGCCGAAGCAGCTGCCTGCCATTACCAGTTTAATGCTGTTCTTTTCTTTTGTCTGTAATTTTCCACCGCAGAGCTTGGCTTGCCAGGTAGCAGCTCTCAGAGCGAACCGCCATCCGCCAACTTGGAGAAGTAACCTAGTGACCCTCTCGGGGGAGAAATAATAACTGGAGGATTATTATTCAGCCTTTTACTGACAGCTAATCTGAGGAAACACCGAGGAGGGGGGAAAGAAGAAAAACCCACATAGTGGATAAACAAGGTTAGTATTTGTGCCGCGAACTGAATCTGGAGCAGGTCACAAGGCAGGCTCAGAAGTCTCCTACCGATCAGTGAGAAAAAGAGCAAAAACCACAACAACAGCTTCTGTTAGCAGCGACAACCGGCACTGAGACCCTGGTAATATGGCATTTCCCAGCCAGCTACAAACAAACAGGACACTGGCTTCTAGTAAATAAGGGTTTGTTTTTTCCCAGGCACAAAAAAAAGGGCCCAACAATAGTGGGACCAGCGGCGCTCACGGTTCACAGGAAATGCTCACTGTGTCACCATCAGCCCAAGGGCTGCGTGAGGTCACGAGTTACATGGAAGAAAGATTAAGTCACACGCGGCGCTTTCTATTCAAAACCCTCTTTTTGATAAGTTCTGTTACGGGGAGGGGGGAAAAATAGTTCTTTATAAGCTTAACAATAAGATCTGATATGGGAATAAGAGGCTAAGCTCCTATTTTCGTTTGTCAGAAATCATCACCTAGAGACTTGTTTATACGCTTAAAGTAAACACCATACAAAGTTCTGAGCTCGCCGAAGAAGCTGCCGTGCCCTGCGAACACTTTGTGTTCCACTATTTCACCCCCGTATAAAATAACTCCCCGTGGCTAAAAATATTCCACATTGATCTGTTTAAGAACGCCTTGCTTACACGAGCTGCTTTGTTTAGACTATATTTTTATAAGCTGCTTTGTTCAGACTGTATTTTTTTCAAGAGTGCATCAAGCAAAACCAAGAGCTGTCGAAAAAAGCTGTGAAAAAGTTAGAACCCTGGTATCTGCTCTTCGTTTGCTTAAGAAACCACCACAAACTCGAGCGTTTTAGCTTTGGAGTGTCTATATGAGGAGCGAGGATTTCAGAATGTGGCTGCAATCACTTCAGAAATGCAGCCTGATACCCACTCCCTTACACTGAAGGTTGGACTAGACGATCCCTGAGGTCCCTTCCAACCTGGTATTTGACGATTCTGTGATTTAAAATAAAAACACGCAGCTCCCACACATTTGGGTCCCCCAGACAAACTGCAAACAAGTCCCGTGTCTGTTTTGACAACTGTATCACCGTGAAACTTCAGCCCCAAATCCTTTCACTTTTCCCTAGCTCCCCTCAGATTTTAGGGCTTCCAATGGCTTCGAGCTCGCGTGAGACTCCGAGCTGCCAAAAAAAGCCACATACCTGAGCCAATGTATCTGGAAGCAATGTGCTGGGATAGACTTGACTGGTGGTCTGAGCACTCCTGAAGTACACTCGGCGCTTGTACGTGGAGCTTATTGCACCCAGGAGAAATCACCTTCTAATTTCTGGACTGAAATGGGAACTCTGACAACAGGGAAAGGACATGAAAAAGCACAGTAATTTCTCCTGGTGCTCATTACCACGACCGGAGCAGCTTCCAAATGTGGGAGGGAGTGCAAGCTTTTAAGAAGGAAATAATTTTAAGCACTACTTGAAATCGCAGTCTGGTATCACACGGGAAGAGACAGTGCTTAGCTTGTACCTCGAATGCTACCAGCATCTTACGGCTGCTGGTGTGAGAAGAAATCAAAATGAAGTCTGGTATTGGAATTCATCTGAAAACTTTGTTCTTCATCAAACTGCACCCAGCCGGCCTTGAGTCTTGCTCAAGCCAAGTCCTTGTTCAGAAGCCACTCCGAAGAAAAATTATACTGACCACTACGTGTGATCACAAGACTCGATTTAGTTGCAAGTGCACAGGTGGAAAACCTCAGAACCAAACCTGCACCGTCAAGTTTTTAACTGCTGTTAGCTCTGGAGATAAAACGGAGAGCCTGACAAGCTGTCAGGCGTCTTTATTCGCTCGGTGTCTCCAAAATGACCTGTTGCGATAAACACCACAGAAAATAGGAGCAGTATCAAAATTGTGGCTTCAATCTTCTCCCTGGCGAAATTCACATCCTGAAATTCTTCTTGTGCCTGTCAAAGAAGAGCTCCTCTGCTCAGCTGGCAGCATTCTCAAGCTGTCAGCACATTCTATACATCTTACAGGCAGGAGGACGTGCACTCTGCAAGCTCAACATACTTTTCTGCAGCACAAATTAGCACCCACTCGCAAGAAGTCCGCCTGTCCTCTCCTTCCCCGTCCCCTTTAGCCCTCGTTGGCGCGGATGTCTGCACAACGGCTGGGAGCACTGAGCTCTCGGCCCCGCTCGGTGGGTCTGTCACTGCTCTGGATGACACCAAGTGAAGATAGGGCTGCCTCCTCCGTGCAAATGAGGAATTGGTTGTGGGACACACCAGTGGAGTGATATTGCACGATTCTTCCATTTGGATGGTGTTATCAGCGCTCAGGGGAGTGATAATCAAGAGAACAAATAATTAACAGGAATATGACAAGGACATATTACAAGCACCCTCATTAAATTTGCGGACGACACCAAGTTGGGTGGGAGTGTTGATTTGCTTGAGGGTAGGGAGGCTCGGCAGAGGGATCTGGCCAGGCTGGATTGATGGGCCGAGGCCAACGGGATGAGGTTCAACAAGGCCAAGTGGCGGGTGCTGCACTCGGGTCACAGCAACCCCCGGCAACGCTACAGGGTTGGGGAAGAGCGGCTGGAAACTGCCCGGGGAAAAAGGACCTGGGGATGGAGGTCAGCAGCCAACAAGGCCCAGAGCATCTTGCCTTAGAAACAGCGTGGCCACCAAGACTAGGGCAGCGATCATCCTCCTGTGCTCGGCCCTGGGGTCAGTTTTGGGCCCCTCACTCCCAGAAGGACCTTGAGGGGCTGGAGTGTGTCCAAAGAGCAACG
>WEIS01051480.1:352-11412 GCA_013389965.1 Todus mexicanus | reverse complement strand
TAATTCAGGTAGAAGAGTATTTCTAGCTTACTGCCCTTACAACAATTCTGTTTTCTGCTTCTTCATCCAATATATTGAGCAATTGCTAATAGACATAGATCCCAATATTAGCTACTCATAGGATCATGGTAGGGGTTGGAAGGGACCTCTGCAGATCGAGTCCAACCCTCCTGCCAAAGCAGGATCACCTAGAGCAGGTCACACAGGAACACGTCCACGTGGGTCCTGAAAGTCTCCAGAGATGGAGACTCCACAACCTCTCTGGGCAGCCTGGGCCAGGCTCCGGCACCCTCACAGGAAAGAAGTTCTTCCTCATGTTGAGGTGGAACTTTGTGTTCCAATTTGTGTCCTGCCACAGGGCACCACTGGAAAGAGACTGGTCCCTTCCACTTGGCACTCGCCCTTCAGATACTTGCAAACATGAATAAGATCCCCTCTCAGTCTTCTCTTTTTCAGACTAAACAGCCCCAGTTCTCTCAGCCTTTCCTCAGCTCAGAGATGTTCCAGCCCCGTAAACACCCTCGTAGCCTTCATTGGACTCTTTCTACTATTTCCCTGTCCCTCTTGAACTGGGGAGCCCAGAGCTGGACACGATACTCCAGATGTGGCCTCACTACAGCAGAGAAGAGGGGGAGGAGAACCTCCCTCGACCTGCTGGACACAGAATGACGTGCAGAACGATATCTCTACCAACACTGCGGGATTTCTCTTTGCCAAGGTACATTCAGACCAAAGAAAAGTGCCAGGTTTGCTTAAGCCAGAAGACAAATCTTTCATATCCAACCATTGAGAACTCCAAACAAGCTTTCTCCTGCTTGCAATTAAGCTCCAGATAGGGTAAGGAAACACAACATTGCCAAGAGCTTCTATCGACTGATCAAATTCATTCACTGGAATTTTCTAGATTATCTGTGCCGTCCATTTCGGCTCTTGGGAAACTTGTTTTGAACTTTTCCTTCCTCTCTCACTTCTTAACCAACATTTAGAAATAGATCACTTTGACACTCAGAAGAAATCTGCATCGCGGCGCTTAACGAGCTGAAACTGAATATAGATTAAATCTGATGCAACTTCCAGGGTGCTGAACCAGCAGGAACACCAAAGTTCCCGTTTAACCTCAACCCGAGAGCGGTTATAGGGATCTAACAAAGGTGTTTACATCAAATCAAAAGCTCAGAGCTTTCTTCTCGGTCCCAGAAAAACGCAGTTTGCGTTCAAGTGTCCGTATCTCTCAGTATAACCACCCGAGGCCAACTTCGCAACCTCAGCCTGTTTATTCCCAGGCTGCAAACGCCGTCCCCAGTTAAGCGAGCCGCAGACGCGACGGGATTTAAAGGTCACACACGACTACGGCAGCATCCATTTCCTATCGCTCGCAAGCGGCTAAATGCATGCGGACCCGTCTCTGAATGCGCCGATCGATCCGTTGCTTTGCCACACTAATCCTTTTTGCCCCCCGTGCTTTTACGGGCTGTAATTAAAATGCATCAGCCGTACGTGCTGCCCCACTTCGCCTGGCGGCGCGTTACGTAACGCTGCAGCACTTCCCCGCTCCCGTCTCGCTGCAAGATTAGACATCAATTACAGTGACATGTGTCGCCCGAAGATACGCAGCATCCCAGTTTAGCCAGAGCTCAATAGGGGGTTTTCGTCACCGCTTCCAGAATATTGGCAAATTTATAAACAACGGCGCTTGAAAAGCCCCAAACTCAAGAGGCTCTTGCATATAGAATAGAAAAATCTTTCGGCATCGACTGGCGAGCCTGTCCCGTTAATCAACAGTGGAGCTTTTGTTGCAGCGATTAAGGCATTAATACCCCAGAATATGACTGTCTACTTAGACAGCTCAACCAAATCCTAACCAAAACCTGCAGTTAACACCTGTTTTTCTCTCCAAGTAGAGCCCAGCTTGGACTGTTACCTCTGAAATCCATGTTCAACCTACACTGAACTCTCACTCCCCCCCTAAAGTATCTGGTTACCGAACAACTTTGCTGTTCTTACAAACAAGTTTTCAATTAAAATGATATTTGCGCTACGGGGACCTATTCAATAAGGGGCTGCTCATCACTGGGACAGGGCTGGAAGAGAAATGCCCAGAGAGGTTGTGGAGTCTCCTTTTCTAGACACTTTCAAAACCTTCCAGGATACGTTCCTGTGCAACCTGCTCCAGGTGAACCTGCTTTATCAGGAGGGTTGAACTAAATGATCTCCAGAGGTCCCTTCCAACCCCTATCATTCTGTGATTCTGTGATCACAAGGCAGCAGGAGGTGCAGCCTGAGCTCTTCCTTATGTGTTTTGTCCTGCAGTGCTCTGTGGTGCAAAGATTTTGTGTCTGAGGGAAGCTTTGACTACCCTGCACTGCTCTAACCAGATGCCAAGAGGAGACAGAAGCCTGATTAAAGTAACTGAGCAAGGGCAAGATGAAGAGCATGGCCAGGACGTCCCAAATTTTATGAGACTCGCTTGAATTTAAGACTTTTAAAATACCATTCTAGCAAACATCGGGCCAGAAGGCATCACCCAGATATTAAACTCCCATTCCCCGCAGCAGAGGTTTACTCCTGATGTGTCCGTTCTACCTCATCAACCCCCAAGGAAACCATGAAGAACCTGATTCATGCTGCCAAACAAGTGACTGGCAGATACTCATCCCAGCATGGCATCCAGGAGCAGAACCTGAAACATGAAGGCAAACAAACAGACCTGAAGGTAGCAAAGAAAGTATTTTTTGGGTCAAGCAGGCATCCAGGCAGAGTATTGTCAGCACAACAGTCGCGCCCCTGAATTGCAAGCAGCAAAGAAAAGTTCATTTCCAGCCTCAAGTTGCGTGTGTTAGGAAATCCAGTAAGTGTGCACAGAGTAAAATGCAAGGAGCTTGTCTTTGAACATTGATAAATATCATCCTCTTCTTCCCCCCCCTCCAGTTTTCAGGCTCGTCTGTATGCTAGGGAGCCACGTCAAAACAATGACTCGGAAAAGTGGGGTTTTTGGCCTGTCTACACCTGCAGATACCATCTGAGAAACCTTCATCTTTCTGGGGATAACTGACCAGACATCTTTAAACTTCAGCTGGGATCACATCTGAAGAGTTCTTATAAGGGTCAGTAAATGGTGCAGGCAGCTCCTTCTATAACTACCCCCAGCTGAATTAATACAAAAAAATACAATAGCTAATAAACATTCTAGGTACCTCCTATCAACTTCCTACCCTAAAAGCCATTTTTTCCAGCTAGAAATGCCCAGCCCAAGCAGAGAGAGGAAAAAAACCCTGAATGGATCCTACCTATACTCCTTGAGGCCATTCATGTCTGGCAGCCTCAATGTGCTTTACTCCCCTTTTCAATACTCAAAGCCTCCGAACAAGCCAGCGTTCCCACAACAGGCTTACACAAAGTGTATTGTTAATTGTTACTACCCTGCGAAAAGCAACCTTCTGGCCTTTCCAAAGTCTTCAGCACTACAGGTTTGTTTATGGTAGGAACAAACACTCTGCCTGTGATCCTTTCTGCCGCGACTGTGCTGCTGGGAGGCCCTAAAACTCAGCGAGGAACAGGAACGCTGCGCTCACCTTTAAATTATTTGCTATTTTAAGACCCGTTGCTAAATCACACCTAACTAAATGCACCGATTCTTCTAACTCATTATCCATTGTATCCTTAAAACAGAGGAATTTGGAAAATAACCCATACTAAGCTCCTAAAGAGAAAGCACATTCCTCTACGCAGTTGCCTTTATCGAGGTTAATTCCTCATGTGGCTATATCAAGCGAAACCTAAATCCTATTAGTGCTTTTCCTATTTGCTTCGACAAACGAGCCGCAGGTTTTCGTTTGCAGCCGGGGGTTGCCACGTTAGACCATCGCTCCAGGATAAACACGGCAGCTCACCAGTTGTTGTAACAATCTCTAGATGTACAGATGCTGGTAACAGGACTAGCAGACAAAGAATTTTAATTAAGGTTTGCGGTCGTCCCCCCCACCCCACCTCCAAGTTGTCGTCTTCTATCTCTATTCATGCCCCCAGCTGCCTCTGCCTTGTGGGTAAAGAGTTCTAGAAAATGATCCTCCCAGATGAAATGATGGGGGTTGGGTGATTAAGAAGGTGGTTTTGGTGTTTACGGAGCCTGCCTCGAGCTTTCCTACGTGCCCCTCTTCTATAAACGTGGATGTTTTGGCTTGAAGATTAACTTCCATGAAACACGTTCCACACGTGTACCGGAAAGCTTTCAAAGCAGAGCTGCTTTCACATCGAAGCCTTCTCAACTCTAGCTACATAAAAATCTTGATCTTAGTATTTTGAGTTTGAGGGGTCATCCTGGAGTTGAATACATGGGAAATTTTGGTAACTAGAGGAGAACTTAACCCCCAAGTCTCAGGCAGCGCTCCGAATAACACACTTCATGGCTCCCTCATCCTTCCTGGGCTGTTTTAAAATCACAGATTCACGGAATCACAGAATGTTAGGGATTGAAATGGACCTTGAAAGATCGTCTAGTCCAATCCCTCCACCGCAGCAGGATCACCTAGATCAAGTCACACAGGAACTCGTCCAGGCGGGTTTGAAACGCCTCCGGAGAAGGAGACTCCACAACCCCCCTGGGCAGCCTGGGCCAGGCTCTGGCACCCTCACTGCAAACAAGTTCCTCCTAATATTCCAGTGGCACCTCCTGTGTTCTAGTTTACACCCATTACCCCTTGTCAATCACGTAATTTGCATTTCTACCTGAAGGAGAATGAGATCCATGGAGTCACCAAATAAGTGAAATAAAGTTTGAAATGAAACGTAATCACACGAGGAAAAAAAGACTTCTTACCACAGACTCCCTCGTATCCAATCTTTACTTGCACGTGGTGTTTCACAGTCAATGAGGCTATGCAGGGAAGGATAAATTTACTAACAAAATCTGAAGTTAAACAAGCAGAGCACAGGAGCAAATAAGACAGCAAACATTTTCTTTCCAAATGCGCAAATTATGAGAGTTAGGCCCTAATGAGGACAAAACAGAGCAGAAGCCTTTTCCAGACAAACAGAGAAGTATTTTTATCGTATTATGAAACATGTTTTCACTTTATATGGCTCTGCTTACAACCTTTTTCTTCTCATTTCAACTTATAAAAGGATTTATATATATAAGCTACAGGTGTAGGCAGCAACACACCATTATTCGGTCATCAACAAAAGAAACCTAACTCATTTTCATGCCTGAATTCGGCAATCCTCTTATATCCAATGGAGAGAAATTGCACCAACCCCCTCCCCTGAAGGTTACTGCTTAAAAACATTAGAAAACTTATTTAAAGCACATTTGCCATGTCTTTGGGGCAGGAATCCATAGTCTGGACAAATAACCTGCCCCTTCATTTCTCTCTGTAACCTCTCACATCCCAAACCACGGGGTCCCTGGCACAAGATTTATGACCTGTGACTTTGACGCCCTCGGAGGAGGAGGAAGCTGCTTGTTCAAACTACTCCTTAATTAAATTCCAAAGAGCCACCCTCAGCTTTTTTCACTGATTACATCATCTTACGTTCTCCTTCTGTCCCCAAATATCCTGAAAGCTCCCCTGTGTGCACTTCTTCATCGTTACACAGCCTGTCTGGAGGGACCCAGGAGATCGCTAGGGAAGGGGTGTCTGCGGTGCTGCTCCCCTCAGGTCACTGGTGATGACCTGCGACATCAACTAGCTCAGGTTTGCAAACTTTTTCTCACATACTGCTATTTGTTGAGCCAAAAAGGAAGAAAAAAAGAAATTAAAACTAATTTTTCATGCGTTTTCATGAGCTTTTTTTCAGTATAAATTACGCAACATAAATTGAACGACGCTAAGGTGTTAATATTAGGATTATATCCCTTAGTGGAAGGACATCCCCTTAGTTTCTAGCTACTAGAAACCTATTTTTGTTAAGTTTTACAGAATAATGACCCAAGGGGAGAAGGAAGGAGCAGAGCACGGTGCATCTGCTGTTCTTTTCTCTTGGAGCTTGGAACAAACCACCAAGCTCAGATGTTTTCGAGGCTGCGGTGGCATCCCATCGCTACATAAATTGTTGAATTTGCATCTGAGTATGATAAACAATCATTTCCAAGTCACCTGATGTGGCTCATGTGGGACAGCAGGTATGCCTGTAATGACGACTCCTTGCCAGAAAATGCCTGGCCTGGGAACACGCTCCGTCTGACTTTCCAAATCAGGCAAGGAAAACACAGGGAATGCTGCAACCGTATCCAGTGCCACTAATCAACCCCGGTAAACAATCATTTATCTGGATACCGGCGGCGTTTAGTTGAGTTTAGCTTCATGAAGTTTTCTCTAGGCTTCGTACTAATTTTAGAACACGTAATTTAATATTCATTTTCCTGCCACCTACTTGAACCATGAAGCGTGTGAACTTGATCCCCATTCTCCAAAGAAAGGCTTTCATTTTGACAAGGTAGAACATTTGTAAGAGGTATTAAAACACCTCCAGACCAAGAGCTCATTTAAAGCCAGCAGGATATTTTCGGAATTTGCAGATTATCCTGGGGGACCTCCACTCTGATAGCCTGAATTAGTGAAAGACCATTGTTTACCGAGCAGCACAACTGATAAAAGGAGGAAATCGGTGTTTTGAAACAGTCTATACATGAGAACACATCGAAAACGATCCAGCTCGGTTTATCACTTGAGCCAGAAAGAACATAAACAGGGATCCAGAGGATAGAAATTCAAGGTTAAGACGATCTGAGCAGAAGCGATACAAAATTCATCGGCGTATTAGAACAGATTGCACTGCCTCATGGTGGGACGCTTGCCAAAGACAAAACTGATACCGAGGGCAGAACGAGGCCACCGGAGGGACTGATCCTTTCTAGTCACTGTTCTCCGTATCAGCACGAGCGTGGGGAAAAGTCGTCTCGCTCTGGAAGCGTGATAATGCTGCTTAAGCTGAGTGTGGAAGCTGTTTCTGAAGCCCGCCTGTCACAGTAACGTCTGTGTTTTGACAGTACTTGCTGGCTGCACTTCTGGCTTCCAGCTAATTCAGTCTCTCTGCAGAAAGTCTGCTTCACTAAAATGCCTTTTTTTTTTTTAGTATTCTGGGGGTTGATGATGAAATCCCAATTTCAGCAGCTCTACCTCAAGTTTAAGCTCAGCTGCCTTTTCTCCAAAGTCTCCCTCCAGCTGCTGGGTGAAGTGTTGGGGGGGGGTCACACTTGCAGGGGTGTCCGAGTGGTTCCAACTGCCCAGAGCCTGAAGCCTACACAAAACATCAGCTGTCCTCACATGGAGCGCACCTCACAGCCTGGTGAGATGGCATCTAACTTCGCTGTAGAGCAGTGCAGTCACTATTCCCTACAGATAATAGAAACTCGGACTCAAAACCCCAACCCCAAGAAGGCATTTGCATCGAAATCTTCACTTTTTAGAACGCCACGTGGAATTGCAAGGTTGAAACGACTCCATAAAGCACCTACTTTACAAAAGGAGTCAATATAAACTGTGACACTGACGTTACAGTGACAGCACAGTTAGTTAGAAGTTATGTCATGAACTTTTACACTGTTTTACACCAAGTGGAACAGTTTCCAATGACAGCAACTGGAAGGAGAGAAACCTTGTTTGCCAGACATCATCCCCACCAGAGGGAATGTGGATTTTCCCCAAAGGAGGAGCAACAATAAAGGACCTGAATCTCTTCTCAATTTCAAAGCACAAGTGGAATCGCCTACCAGGTCTAGCAGCACTTGCTAAGTACTTCAGTGCTCTTGCCAGCCTCTCTGCGCCCATCACTGCCCCCTTTGCTACCTCCTCATCCTATTTTTCTTCGCAGAGTTCAGGCTTTCAGGTCATTCTCGCTGTGGGCAAGTCCTGCTTGTCTGATGAAACCCTTTTAAAACCAATTTATTTCTGTAGAAAACCAGGTCATATTCAGTTTACGCGCTCTGCATCTACTACACCGCAAAAATAATCCAGTTAGCATCATGGAATCATTCAGGTTGGAAAAGACCTTTAAGATCATCAAGTCCAACCACTAAATGCTCACGCAGTGTACTGCTGGGTTTACCTATCTATGGAAAAATCTTCATCCGTGCTTTGTACCCACTGTTACTCAAGACTTCAGAGAGAGGCATATGTTTATGGAGCGATATGAGCTCTTGGGGATTTATCCAAACCAATGTAAATAAAAAAACCCCCATGACCTGGTTTCCCCCTGTTTAGTCAAATGGACTTAGTATGAAATTTTATCGTCAAACTGAATCAGCAGCTCAAAACTTTTCCAATAATTTCTTGCAAAATAGCCCGCAGGAAGCGTATCTGAAACCTTCTCAACTGTTGTTTGGTTAGAAGAGGATGATTAAAACGGAGTCCCAGAGGGTGCATCACAACAGAAATACTGTTGCAACAAGCACACAGGAGATTCAGAGGAGAATAGAGCTTAAAGGGCTGCCGCTTTGACAATCCTCTTGGAACAAGCTTTATTAAAGCATTACGTGATTTGGCAACAGCCCGTTGACATTCTTTTCATTTCAAAAGTGCCCTTAATTTTATTTCCTTGAAAAGTAAGACTCCTGTTCATTAAGGGGTTCTCAGCCATTCCTTTTTCATAACCTGTTTCACAATCCGCGTTCAACAGAAACCCCTTGATTTGAGCCTTGGGCGTTGCCAGTTTAACCCAAATCTCGGTTCTAGCATCTGCAAATCTCCACTACCACAATCGAAGAGCTGAAAGGTTTCTTCTTACAGTGAAGAGTAGGCAACCGCCTGCTGGAAAATTACCCTGGTGGCAATTACTTCGTAACAAAGAGCCTGGAAACTCTATTGTGTTTCATCTGTTATCGCTGTGGCGAAGTTACCTCTGGGTCAGAGCTGAGGTCAAACTCAAATTCTGAATGGAAAACTGCAACTCAGGGGGCCGTTGAGCATGCAGATACCGTCACAGCTTCACCTGACGTCTTGCTCTCCTGAAGGGTGTTTGGAAAGAAGTAGAGAAAGATGTGGGCTCTAAATTTGGCAGAGACTGTATGCAGGTGGAAAGCAAATTAAGAGGAAGGGTTTAGGCTAGGAAAGAGATTTCGTAAAGGTGGGTATTTAAAACTGTTCCATTTTAGCATGTTTTCAGGAGGCCAAAGTCTGCCCCCACTTCTCCCATCCTTTGCCCAGTCCCCAGGGGATTCTGCAGTTCCCTAAGTCCTATAAATGCCTCTTTCTACTCCAGAGCTCCCCTTGAAAGCAGAAGAAATCTATAGGCTTGTCTTGGCTACAGCAACGAAGTGGGTCAAATGTGTGCGGGAGGAAAGAAATGCAAGATAATTCAGCGCCCCCATGTTAAAAGAGAAGTAAAAAGCACATTTACAACAGCCTGAAAGAAAATGTAAAAGCTATTGGCTGATATGGAAACTAAACCCAAAAATCTGTATATAATTTAACATAGTCTCATAATCAGTACACCACTATTAGCCTGGAGCAGCATTAGTAGCTGGTTCTTATTTCTTTTGCTTCACTGGATGCCCTTGGGGTGGGAGCAAAAAGGATTTGGGAAAGAAGGGGAACACAGCTGTCGAAGTACACCTCAGTCATTCCAAAGAGTTCAGTCTCTTAAATTGTGGCTACTCAAGATAAAAAGGAGATAGCATGCTGGATTTTCTGGTGTAAAGAAGCATCTACACAAGGGTAGAAATGCCCATTTTCTTCTTAGGGAGTGGCTGGTTTTGGAGGCCACAAGCTCGTTCTACAAATCACAGGCTCAAATATCTATCGCTGCAGAAAAAAAAATAGGATTTGAAGAACAGAGATGATGTAATTAAAAATTGCCTTTAAATCTCCATCCTTGATTAAGAGCTGACAGTCTGAGGTTTTCTATGGTTTGCTTTGTTCTGCAGTGTGCTTTTTGTACCAGTCCACAGTTCTCAGATCTATTTGATTCCTGCAAGTCACACAGAGTCACTCACGTGAACCTCGGATCACACAGGCTCTCAAAAGGCAGGTAGGGGTTGGAACTAGAAAGTCTTTGAGGTCCCTTCCAACCCAAGCCATTCTACGATTCAGATAAGTGTTTCCATACACATATTTTACTGCGAGCACTCTTTCTGAGAGGAAAAAGTAGTATTAACGTTCTGACAGTACACAACTAAAAGATCAAGGACTTCCGTTTAAGATTTGGGATGGGAGAAAACAGCACCAGAGCAAATATGAGACTTCTTTTAGAAGCAGCTTCTTCAGCAGAATTATTCAGTTGAAAAAAAAGGAGAACAAAAAAATTATCTACTGCTAAGTAATAGGAGTCATGTTTTATGCTATGGGAGAAGCCACCAAATTCCTTTGCACTCAAACTTCCCTTTCCTAGCATGGTTCTTCATCCAAGGTCTGTACAATCCCAAATCGTAAGCCAGCACGAATCCTCACATTACCCCCGCTGAAAATCTGTCACGCATTACCAGTTGTGCCTCTGAACTCCAGATCCAGTGTTACTTAAAGAAAAACAGAACCCTGATATAAAAAAAAGCTCGGTAAGGAACAGTTATTGCACAACTGCCAGACCTCGCGGCATTTGCCTTGATAGGAAAAGAAAGCATGTGCTCCTCCTGCCCCCAGCATTAAAAAAAATCTTGAAGAGTTGCATAGCACCTTTCTTTTTTAAAGAAATCATCCTTAACCAAACCTTCCGCTAAGGATTACACGTGTTCGAGAAGTGTGCTGCTATTGATTTGAGATCAAAAGATATTTTATGTAAGAGAACAGCGATACATGATCTGAAAGCCTGACTTTGTTTTTTCTTAAAAAAAAAAAAAAAAGTACAGTAAAATTAGTCTTACACAACCCCTTAGTGGGCATAAAATTAGTCAATAAGTAAAAAATGATGGGTGGGGAAGTTTTATAGGGCAATTAACATGTGCCTCAGGCACAATATTTGCAGTTTTATACATTCCACTACTTGAGATCTGAATACAAACTTGACGTGATCTTAAAGACTAACTTCAAAGCTAACAAGGCTGAAAAATATATTTAAGTGTTTATCATCCGAAGTTTTCTGTAAATTCAGTTCTTGCCTTTAGGTTTGCTGTGTTACAGTCCCCCGCC